>MU226119.1:367494-423548 GCA_018584345.1 Thuja plicata
ATTTGGAAGGTTTCTGGGTCACCAAATCTTTGTGTTTATGTGTTATGAATGATTATACTTTCATGCTTGCAGTAGATTAGATAAATGAATGGTTAAGTATATACAAGTGCAAAAATGATTTAAAGTTCTAATAGTTACTGATTCACCCCTCCCCTCTCAGTAACTTGGCTAGTCTTGATTATTTCCAACACTTTAAGGGGGGTATTAAAATCCCCCATAATAATACCTTTTGAAAGATCAACCATGGAAGCTATGCTTCTAAGTTTTTCCCAATAAGATCTTCTACCTTTTTTAGAGTTAGGAGCATAGATATTCATGATGTACCAGCTTTAATTATTGTTAATGTTAGTGGAATTCAAAAGCAATAAATTACCTTCTTCATGAATGAATTCAGACTTTAGGTGAGAGGAGTTCCATAGTCATCAGACCTCTAGAGGCTCCATCTAAACTGGTGGCTACCATACCCATCATTTTACAGAATTCTATGCACTCTAGTTTTTCCTTCTTCATCTTAGTTTCCTAGATTAAAATTATATCTTGTCTATGATCCCTTATCATATTCCTTATTACATCCTTCTTATGTGGACCATTAAGCCCACAAATATTCTAAGATATTAGCTTCATTTCTTTCTAGATGTGCATGCATCCTGGATGTTCTTTTGGGTTCCATCTGCTATATTCTTGCAGACTTCTTCTTTCTAGATCTAGCTCGCTTTCTTTCTCCCTGGAGTTTTCAATTTGACACCCATATTAGCTTTGATCTTTCTCCTAGTTTCTTCTAGGGAGACTAGGGAAGGATGCCTACTATTATTTTTCTTCTTCATGTTAGTCCACTCTCCCTCCATCCCTTATTTATATTTTGAAAAGAGCTCTTCCATTCTTGTGAGTTTCCCCAAGGTAACCGATTTTAGCAATTCTTCCATTTTGAATACTTTCTTTGGTTGTTCCAGCTCTGTTCTAGGGTTTGGGTCATGGGAGGAATCACCCATTGACATTTTTTTTCTTGGCCATAAACTCTCCAAAATCTAAGGAAGGTTTTGGGTATCTTGGTGCAAATGAGAATTTGTCCATCTTGCATGGGGTAGAGCTTGAATCTATCCCTTCTCCATTTCCTATCTCTTCCATGGCGCTATCCACTCCTAAGGGTTCATGCATATTATTGCCTTCTAGAACATTCTCAGACATAGTTGAGGGCCAAAACACCACCATCTCCAAAATATTATCATTGTGATGCAGGGAGTTCACCAAATTATCTTTTTTGTTGATGTCTTCCATTTCTTTTTGTATCTTTTTTGTTCCAGGGATGACCATTGTTGAATCCTTTTTCTTCCAAACCTTCTTGTTGTTTTCTTCAGTCCCCACCTAAAATATCTAGTTTTTTTCCATTCTTGGGGCTTCTGGTACTTGGTCCTTGGTCTTTCCTACTATCCTTTGGGCCTTCGTGGATTTTTCCTTTAATAAAACTGAGCACTTTCTGGCCACATTTCCAACTTTCTTGTAGTGAAAGAAAGCAAAGGAAACACTTTCATAATCCAGTTTTTGCAATCTTTTTCCCAGTTCAGAATCAATCTTTATGACCTCTGGCATGTCTTTCCCCTCTTCCACCCCTATGCATATTTTGGCATAGGTAATATGCCTTCCATCAACCATTACTAGTTCAAGAAATATAAGTTCTCCAAAGGATTTGGCTATTCTAGCGAAGACATCTTCGTACCAAAATTTCAGGGGGAGTTGTGGTAGCCTTAGCCAAACACGGGCTTGAATATAGAAAGATTCATTAATATCCAAGTTTGGAGACCATTTTTGCAGGGCCAGAGAGGATTTACCTATTGCCCATGCTCCAACACATAAGATCTTAGCATAGTCCTTTTGGCATGAGAACTCAAAAGATAGAAAGCCCTTCACTATAGCTATTATTTCAAATTGACAGTTTAGGTTCCATTTTTTCTTTGCAAAAGCCTTAACTATGTCAATATTTGGTCTTGATCTATAAAATTTACTAACCAAAGTAAGAAACATGGATGTAATATTATGGTTAAGCAGTTCTTCAGGTAGTACAATAGCATACTTACCATTTTCCTTATCAGATAGGTCTTTTATTACTGCAAAATGAGACTTTCCAATGTGCTTAATCCCAAATAGTGTTGACCAAGGACAGTGCATGAAAGAATCTTACTTGTCACATGACTGGGCCCTTATTTATGTTTGGCATGGCAAAAATTCTTTATTTCCCCCACCATCCCCACATCCTCTATACTTGGATCTTTTTGAGTATCACATGAGACCCCATCCTTTTTTGTTGTGTCTTCATTGTCCTAGTCCACCAGAGGGCCACCTTCACGGGCTCCAGTAGTAGCCCTTGGCACCTGCAAATCTGGTTTCCCACCTATGCTCAAATTAAAACATCCTCCCACTCCTTCTCTCGCTCCCCTTCCCTTCTTTTCCTCCTCACTGCATCCATATTGTTGTTAAACCACAAAAAATCAGATGAAAAAATAAGTGTATTTTGCAGATTTGAGATTTTTTCCCAGCACCATTTTGTATGTAGTTTAGTCACCACCGGTTTAGTGGTAGGTAATGTGTGCTTTGGATTTATTGAATGTGGGATTAGAGGTACAACAGTGTTAAAGCTCTCTCATCTTCTACCTTGTTTCTTTCACTATTTTTGTTTTAAAGTTTTGGTTTTGGTTTAAAAAAGGTTGAATAGTTTATATTATTAACTATTTAAAAGGAATTATAGAAAAAATTCTAAACAATAATAATTGTCAAGAGAATTCAAAGGAAAAAATCCTAAAGAGTTTTGTCTAAATCTTATAGCTTTTAGAAAATAAAAAAGGTCATAAAATAAGTAAAATGAAAAATATTTGTGAAAAAAGATCAAACTAATTATATCAAATAAGTATGTAGGAGTTAAAAAAAGCTATGAAGATTGAGAAAAAGATAAAATCCCAATCCATAACAATCTACAACATCACTCCATTATCTTGAAATATGGAAAAAAAGAATCAAAGCTTCATGAAAGGTAAAAAATTTCTCCACAAAAGATAGAAACCTATAAGAAGATTCATGAGACCACCTAATATTTAGAAGTGAAATGAAAATCATAGAATCTTTCTTAACTATTATCTTTATATTTGACATTGTCATAAGTTTTATCTAGACCCAAAATGATGTTATAAGCCCACATTTAATTATTAGTGTCATACCCCATTGTAGAAGGAAAAAGTGAAATATACAACTATTATCCTTTGAAATTATACTAATCCCTACAACACTTAGATTTACATGAGAACCATCAATACTAATTTTGGAATCCAAATACAAAATAAGGCCATTTTCTTGTTCTATTCAACTTATGAATAGGTTTGATTATATATTGAGGAATAGAAAATTTAACTAAATGATCCAAATGACAAAAACTCAAAATTTGAATATTCCAAGAAGTTAAAACCTTATCAAAAAATACTAAGCCATTTTTAGACACTTCAAAATGGTCAATTTCTCTCACACAACAAGTCTACTAACAGTCTTTTGAGATTATCAAATAACCTTTGTTATCAATTAATCTGAGTCTTTCCACTATATTCTAAATTCAAAATCATCATTTCCTAATAATTTCATAATTAAGTGATTTTAATTAATTAGTTAATTATTAAGTGTCTGATCAATATTTCATCTATAAAGTAATTCAATAATTAATATTATTTAATTATTCCCTATATCATTATATTTAATTAAATAATCATATTCTTTAGTTAATACTTCTTATTATTACATTTATGTAATAATTAAATTAATTTCCCTCGCATAATTAAATAAATAATATTTATTTAATTAACTAATTGTTCATCTCATAAATAAATAAAGTTTAATTATTTATTTGAGTATTTTCCACATGTGCACATAAATAAATTATTTTATTTATTTAATCATATTTATCCTTCCAATTATGAGTTGTAGTTAACTTCTCAATCACAATTCTTGATTCGATAATTCTCTCTCTTAACTGATCAAGCAAATCAATTATCTATTTAACCTATCTAGTCTTATATTCCAACTCAGCTGTTAAGTCTTCAATCAATTCAGTCAACTCTTCAATCTATCTTCTTAATAGATCCATCTATTATGTTGACAGACAATCAATTGAGCTCAACTCCCACTCACTTTGAGTTGAACTCTTATATCACATGCAATCAATCCCACCAATCATAGAATCTTGATTGGAACCCCAACAATTCTTATAAATAGGGAGCTACTTCTCTTAATAACCAAAATTTCTTTGAATTCTCATGTTGACACATCGAGCACTCATTTCTTAGAGCCCACATTTCATAGAGAAGGATTAAAAAGAAGGAGGAATTTGGGTTTGCATTTTCATGTGTTTTTATTGGTTTCGTTATGATTGAATGATTATGCATGTTTGTTTATTAGCTTCCTATTTCTATATTGAGAATATTAATTGCCTAACAGATCTCTTTGTGGTTGAGATTTTGATGTTATTGGAGGTTTCTATAGATCCTTATTACCTCAATTATAACTGGTGAATACAACCAGAAGCACCAAGCTTCAAATTTTTTTATTTTTTTACATTTTTGCACAATTACAGATTCAATTTGATGCAGACATAGTTTTGTTTGATGTATTTATATGTCTGATTCAATTTACATTGACATAATGACACACTTAACCATTTTTTTCTATGCACATACAAGCCGCAAATGACACACTTACATGAAAAAAATGGAGCACTTACACCTCTCATGCAATGCACTTGCCTTATATTTATTTGTCTGATATGTTATTTGACAATTTTTCATTCTTTTGTTTTCCATTTTACTCATTGGGATTTTTGCTTTGATTACTGATTATCTGAGTACGATCTCTATTTATTACATTAGGATATTTATTCTAGATTTATTGATTTTTATGATTGAAGTGTTATTATTACTCTATTTCTTTTTTCTATTTTGACACAGTGGGTATATCTTCATTTGACGCACTCACTGATAAAATGATGCACTTGGTCCTCTATTTTGACATAGTTACCCTAGTAAAATGACACATTTACAAGTCTCGAATGACACATTTACCTGTCTAAATAACCAAAAATATTTTATGTATCATTCTTTGTCATGCAAAACTATGCACTTATAGTAATGAAAAGACACAGTATGCCACCAAAACACAAAAAAAATAAAATTTAAGAGTCCTGTTGGTACCCTAAATTTTGAGAATTTAGAAGTTCCAATCCGTTATCAAGAAATCAAGTTTCTCCATACTAAAAGAATCAAAGGAAGGAAGCTTTATGACACAAATAAATAGAACTAACTAATCGAAGCCTTCAGAAAATGCTGGTATTTCAAATTGCTACAAAGATGATGCCAATAGAGGATGAAGATGGTCTAATTTTAAAAATCTAAAAATGACCCAGTTCGAGAAATCAAATTTCCTATCTCCAGCAGAAATATTAGATTTTCACAAGGTGTTTTGGATTTTTGGCCAAAGCCAAATCCAAAATTTAGGTAGTTATTTTTTAGTTAGTTTATTGTTTTTAAAAAATAATTTGTAATAAGGGTGGTCTTTTCACCCTAAAGAGGTGTGAAAGCCACTCAAACACATATATATACATAATGTAAAGAGAAAAGAATATAATATGTATTTTAATAGGATAGAATTTGATCACAACTACAACATGGATTCTAATGTACTAGTTTTTCAACATTAATAAAGATAAGTGCTCTTCTTTTTATTTGAGGTTATAAGTTATATATTTTCAATTAGTCTTTCAGATATTCTATTTTATAGAGTGTTTCATTGTGTTAAATTTCCTAAGTATCATAATTCAAAATTAATATATATAGTTTAAATATCAATTGAAAGATCTGCATATCTTCTCTTGTTTAAATGTCGGTCTCTTAATTTGATTTAAACTCGATAAGATTAGCTATATAGATTGATTTGAATTATAAGTCACGTGGAAGCCTCTGAAGTGATAGTCTCTCTTTATTAAAAGCAAATTTTTAAAACTCTCTCTGATTGTACGTAGGATTGAGAATTTTCTGACTCTATAGCCCAAGTATTTAGAAGGCACTGATCTAATCATTATTTGGAAATTGTCATTTGGTTCATACTTTGTAGTTTGTAGATTATTTATTCATTATTTTAAAAGCATTACTTTTCAGTCCTTAGTATAACCCATTTTAGTCAAGCTTTATAGAGTAGATATTATTGCAACATTTGTTTCTTTCCTCCAAGGATAATTCACCACCTTTGGAGGAACTTTGTTTTGTGTATGCAATGGTGCGACATAGTGAATTTGAATGTTCAAGGTTAATTTAGGCCTACCAGCCTTGGCTTGATTAAGCCAAAATTGTAGAGGTATCAAAAGGTGCATGACCATTATACCTGTCAGTTGGACAAAAGTGAATCCATCATTTTTGGGCACCAACAAGTCTATTGTGCAGCATAAAAGAGAACGAGAGATTAAGAAAAATAAAGGATCAACCCATAGATTAAGAATTGAAGCATTCAAAGAAAAAATTAGGTACGAAGGTGTTATACACACTTATTTGGACAAGGTATGTAGAATCACTAAGAAAATAAATTGTCATTATGTTAACACTACCACAATTGTGGATTATCAAAACTAATTTCTTCTTAAAAGGAGTAGTGTATTCTCAAACATCACAAATTCACATTTTGTATTGGTGCTTAAAATTGACGTGTGGTTAATAATTGAGCAAAGAAAAGTACATCTGGATTTGGTGCATGAAACTGAACAATCAAACTCTCATCTAGTTTAGTTCTAAAAATTGAACCCATGTGCTTGTATGGATGATTTAGATTAGCTAACATTTGGTTTTTAGTACCTAGTTTTATTAACCATGTGTTTTTGGTGTTTGGTGCGCTTGCACATTCTATTAGATAAAAAGACCTTTTTATTTTCTTAGAGAGGCTTGTTTGGGGAATGCACTTCTTCCTCTGAGGAGGACCTCAAACTGGTAAATCTTTCCAAACCCATATATAAATGAGACATGGGATAAATTCTAAAATTGTCTCAATCTAACCAAGCTTAGGCGAGGTGTTTTGATGGTAGTCTGGATCAGGCCAAATTGCCTAAGTATCCAATATGGTCAACTAGAGACTTAAATGTCACACACATGTACAAACCATTTGGGTAGATACCACAGACCTTACTACAACACTATTAATTAGAGGTCCACCCAGTTCACCTCTAATCATTATCTTATTATAGTGCAAGGGGAGGGAAAATATCTCCCACTAGATTCCCATCATATGTGTCCCGAGGAATTGTGTTAGTGAAAGATATCTTCATTAGCACAACAAAAATACCTAGAAAAGGCAAAAAAATGGGAACCAACAACGTGGATTTTCATGTCCTAGTAGTGTGACAATTTATGTGAGCTAACATACATCAAAGAAATGAGCCTATAATATTACATTTGAATCCAATTTACCTTATATTAGATTGATTGTTTCTATTTATCGATGTGACTGACCATGTGAAAACTTGGGACTTGAGAAAGTTGTTGAGCATACATAGATCATTGATTTTTGAGTCAATCATGAAGCTATAATGAGTGTGTGATTATTTTGTTTGAACATCTTCAACAATTTTCCTATCATTTTCCTATACAAAGAATCAAACATAATAACCAACATGGGTCCTAAAACATTCCACTTGTGTCTTATCTGGAAATTTAGTGATTGACATACCCTTTCATATTAGAGGCTCACATCCTACCTTTTAGTATCATCCTTATCTTATAACCTTGCATAGAATTTTACCTTTTTCATATTCATCATTTTAGTACACAAATCCCAAAAACATAGCTTGCATATCCTAAAGGTTAAGTATTCCACCTTCTAGATTTATATGCCAAATTAGAGGGTGTATTTTCTTAGGAAATTCTAGTATTGGCCTTGCATTTTATATTTTCTTTATTGAATTCTAGTTCTCATCTCTTTCCTAGGCTTAATCACCTATCATTATGGTTAACATTTGTCTTAGACAAACATCATTGCCAAAATTTGTCATTTTGTTCTACCTTTTTCAAAGTCAAGATAGTCCAAAAAATCATTCTGGTCTTTCTTTAGAGGGTTTACCTTCAAAATTCATATAATCTCTCTTAGGGCATATTACCTACACCTCAGGAATCATTCTTGTCACTCATTCATATATTTTATTAGCATCCCTAAAATCAAAAATCCAAAAAAAAAGAATCTAGTTATTTTCATCTTTCCTAGGTTGCATTTATCCTTTACATATGTCATTCAAAAGATCTCAAAAGAGTAAAATAAAAATAAACCAAAGCACATAACCCATACATGATCCTAAGAATGATCTTCATTTTCCTATTCCCTAAGACTAGATTTAAACAATCTAGAGGCTACGCAATGTCATGAGAAAACACAAGTTGACATCCCACAGGAGCCACTCCATACTCACTAGTATATTATATTGAAGTTATCTTACCAATAGAGGTTGAACTCCCATGATTGTGTGTATTACTTCAACACATCATTTCAAATGAGGAATACCAGACATCTCGACTAGAGGAACTAGAGTTGCTTAATGAAAAGAGACAAAAGGCATTGACACATTTGCAAGCATATCAACAACATCTCAAGAGAAGCTAAAAAAATGGGTCATACCTAGAGCCTTTGAAATTGGTGACCTGATACTAATGGAAACCATAAAAATCAAATGAAAAGAGAAAAAACTAGGAAATTTTAAACCAAATTGGTTGGGTTCTTATATAATCACACCAACTTATGGGTCTAGAGCATATTCAATATCCACATCAGAGGACCAGTCTCTACCAGACCCCATCAAAAAATTGCATCTACAAAAGTACTATTCATAACTGTTAGAGTAGAACCATTTCAAAAATAAAATTTAAAAATTTTAAAAAAAATTGGTTATGTTGATGAAAATCTAGCAATCATGCATCTTGAATGACACAAAAATAGAAATACAAGAGAAATAAATTCTTCCTATGGTAAAAAAAACTTCGGTGGTGCCTTGGGCAAGTACCATGGTGAAAAATAGGAAATCTAGCACCATGTTTAAAGATCATTTCTCTACCATCTATCATAACTCCAAACTCATCTCACTTGTCATCTCACCTCATGTTCTGCAATAAAATCTATCATGTCTTGAATTGTCAATTATCCTTGTCCTATCATCTCATATTCAACAAAAATTTAGTCCACCATGGTCATTCCATAATAAATTGCCTATTCTATCTTGATTAGGGGCACCCCAATGTCACGATCCATCAAGTACTAAAATACCAAAAAAATTGAAAAAATATCCTGAAAAAAATTCTAAAAATTGAAAATGACCTTCAAAAAGTTCAAAAACATTGAAAATCGTCTAGAGAAAATTGAAACTAATCTGCAAAAAGTCATGGAAAATTTCAAAGACAACCAAAAAAGTAAAAAAAAAACTAAGAAAAGAAATCTGCAATAAAACTCCTTTGTATATCAATCCAATTATTTGCATTTCAAAATAGGAATTAAACAATGTCATACAAGTCTGAGCTTTAGCAGAACCAAATTAAAATAGTCAAACCAGTCAATAGGTCCTTAGTCAAATTGATCACATTGTTTTATCGATCATCTGATTACTATAGCAAAGTCTATAGTCAAAAGTCACATTGTCTTAGGAAAGGGAAGGAACACTCAAAACTAGAAGAGGAAGTCTTATAAGGGGTACCTAATTATTGAAACCAAACAACATCATAAAAATATCAAAATTCAATGTCCAAACTACTAGAAAAACCCAAACACATAATCAAGATGACTGCTTACTTGTTGAGTCAAGTTGGTCTTATTATGTCTTGATTTTTGCAAGTCATGTTCTTATTGTTAGAATAACTAAGAGGGGGGGTGAATTAGTGGCCTCAAAAATATTCTAATAAATTAACCCAAAAACTTATTACCACAATTATAAGCCTCTAGTTATCTTTTGTCCTACAAGATGTATTCCTTTAGATTATCTTATCAAATAACTACTTCTCGGAGTTCACTATTAAACCTTATTCTTACTATTTACTGATTAGCAGTCTTTCATTTACCGAAATACAGTAAATTACTTAGTGTATATCAATCAATCCAAATTAGTTATTTGTAATGAAAAACATTAAAGTAATGACTCATAAGCACATTGACACATGTATTTTTAACGTGGAAACCTTATTAAGGGAATAACCACTTGGGATCGGTAACCCAAAATTTTCACTCTTCTGAAGTGAGCTCAGTGAAGAGCCAACCCTGCTAAAGGTGACAAAAACATTGTTAGGTGTGACCTTGTTAGAGGATTTAAATAGAATAGTTTGTCACTTGATATCTGCAATCTCTATGCTACATTTATGACCAAACCCTATGTATTTTTTCACTTGGTATCTAGTATCTCTATGCTATCTTCATGACCAAACCTTTTGATACTCCTTAGGATGTATCTCAACATATAAAGGATTGTTAAGTCCTCATCAGTTATGAGACTTTCTAATCCAATGGTTAAATTGAAACAGTAAATTATTTGTTCACATATACAACTATACTTTGTAGATTTTCAGATCTATTATAAGCTCATAATACCTTTTTCATCAATGTATATTTTCAATACCTTTTCTCTAGTTCTTTTTTCTCGGTGATGTTGTCCTTCTCTGTTGCTCTGTGTCTGTAGAAATATTTAGATCTGTTCTCTAGCTTGATTGATCAGGACTATATGAAGTGTTTCTTCACCATTTTTTCTCCAATGTCTTCTCCTCTATTCACCCCTAATTCAAAATGAATTAGCTTGTCTCTCTATAGACATGATTTCACCATTTCTCAGTTCTTGACTTTCTTTTTCTTTGCGTGGTCCCGCAATTCTAGCCAGTATTTCTTTAAAACTACACTTCAGATTTATCCCGTAGATTTCTCTTAGACAACTGGTATAAAAAAAAATTAAATCTCTCTCTCATCTCTGGATTTTAACTTGTCGATGAAAACAATATTAAAAACCAATTAAATCCTTCTTTTTCTCTTGCCAGCTAAGTCTTTTGTCATTTTTGAACTTTAGTTCCTTTCGGTGTTTAACTCTTTGTTATCTTGGTCAGCACTTTAGTTCTCCTTAGTCATCTCCATCGGGGTTGTCTGTCTGTTGAGTTACAGTGTGATTCTTCTCATTGGTAATTCTTTCTCAGGTTTCTTGCTTGAGTATCACTATGAATTTATTCTTGGGGTTCTCTATCTGTCGGGGTGCACTACCCGTCAGTGTTTGTAGTCACTTAGTGAATAATGAACTTTTATGCATTACTGATAGTGTAACCTTTATCTCTCTAGTTCTCTGACATCTTTGACACAATGTATATAAATAATCAGATTATATCAAGTTGACATCAATGAAAATACAATACATTAACTAATTTAATGTCTTGCATTAACTTTCTGGAGCTTGGTGATTATCAAGTTAACATCTTCAAACATTCTATTAGTTATAGTTCATTAATCTCTCCCTTTGGCATTGATGGAAAAACACTACATTACCACACTATATTATTACTAATACAATATAAAATATATCATTTGTAGTTCATCAATCTACCAATCTTATCATTTTATAACCAATACAAATGTATGGCTCTCGGTAAGCTCATATATCTTAGATTTGTTTCTTGTAGAGTGTTATCTTCAATCTTCAATCCCTTCACTGGATAGATGTAGCAGCTTCTATCTTTGATTTTGTCTCTGCCTTTGATTGTTACTCTCCTTGATCATCTCTTTTTCCTTTGACAACAATATAGAGTAGTCTCTCCCTTAAATCATTTCTTCCTTAAGTCATCTCTCCCTCATGATACTTCTGTCCCTTTTGATATTCTCTCCCTTATAGGTTACATCTCTCTTAAGTCATCTTAAGTCATCTCTCCCTTATGATAGTCATGATGGATATTTCATATGTAATCTCTCCCTTTGGATATTCTCAGGATATTTTCTCTCATCTTGATATTCTCTCCCTTTTGATAGCAATGCCAAAGTAAACATTGATCATGCCAAAGTTATATCCTTTCACTTTTTTATAATATACTCCTTGAATTTCCTTATCCATCAGCATTACAATGACTCTAGTGTTCAATGTAGATATGTACCTTTCTGTGTACTGATGTATCTTTGCAGTCCATTTCTTTGCTTGCATCAACATGAATAATCTTTTGATTGAGTGTAGGCTGATGCAGCCTCCTAGTTAGTTTACTGACCAATAGAAAAGGGTTAGACCCCTCGTCTCTTTCTAAGGTACTCAAATGTATCTTTACTCAATGGCTTTGTGAATATATCAGCTAATTGTTCCTAGGATTGAACATATTATAGTATCACTTCTTTCTCTTGCACTTTTTCTCTAAAGTAATGATACTTGATTGCAATATGCTTTGTCTTAGCATGCATGACCAGATCCTTAGAAATGTTTATTGCACTAGTATTAACATAATAGATAATCAATGGTTCAAGAATTTTCATATTCATACCTTCCAGTAACTGTTTGATCCATGAAATATTAGAGAAGTTTGCAATAGAAACCACATATTCTTCTTTTGTAGTAGATTGTAAGATGCATCCTTGTTTCTTTCTTATCCACGTGACAATCCTGTCACCCATGAAGAATGCTCCTCTAGTTGTGCTCTTTCGGTCATCTAAGTTTCGAGCCCAATCAGCATTTGTATAGACTTGAAGCTCAAATTTTCCTTCTCTTTTATACCATAAGCCATAGTCCTCGGTGTTCTTTAGATATCTCAGAAGTCTCTTGACAACAGTCATGTGTGATTCTTTGGGATTAGCAGAGAATCTTACAACTATTCCAACTGCATATGCTATATCTGGTATAGTATTAACAACATACATTAGTTTGCTAATCATTGATCTATACAAGGTCTGATTTACCTCATTTGATTTGTCAACTTACATCCAGTTGCCATAGGTGTTCCAACTAGTTTGGAGTCTTCCATCTTGAATATCTTTAGCACTTCCTTGATGTATTTGGATTGTGTGATATATATGCCTACATCTTGTTGAATAATTTGTAGACCAAGAAAGAATTTGATCTCCCAAAACATTGACATCTCAAACTCTTTTCTCATTTCATTAGAAAAAGACTTACATAATATATCATTACCCCCAAATATGATATCATCAACAAATATTTCAGCAATCAGAATATTATCATCAGAATCTTCTTTTAAGTACAGATTTCTATTTTCACTTGTTCTTACAAATCCTATGCTTATGAGATAGGAGTGAAGTCTTTCATGCTAGGCTCTAATACCAATTGTTAGAGTAACTAAGAGCAAGGGAGCGTAAATCAGTGGCCTAAAAAATATTCCAATAAATTAACCCAAAAACTTATTACCACAATTATAAGCCTCTAGTTACCTTTAGTCTTACAAGATGTATGACTTTAGATTATCTTATCAAACAACTATTGCTCAGAGTTCACTGTTAAACCTTACTCTTACTATTTACCGATTGGCAGTCTTTCATTTATCAAAATATAGTAAATTACTTAGTGTATACCGATCAATCCAAATTAGTTATGTGTAATGCAAAACACTAAAGTAATGACTCATAACACATTGACACATGGATTTTTAATGTGGAAACCCTGTTAAGGGAAAAACCACCTGGACCGGTAACCCAAAATTTTCATTCTTCTGAAGTGAGCTCGGTGAAGATCCAACCCTGTTAAAGGTTACAAAGACACTATTAGGTGTGACCTTCTTATAGGATTTAAATAGAATAATTTTTCACTTGATATCTGGCATCTTTGTGCTACCTTTATGACCAAACCCTGTGTAGTTTGTCACTTGGTATCTGGCATCTCTATGTTATCTTCATGACCAAACCTTTTGATACTCCTTAGGATGTGTATACTCAAAAAATGGAAGCACTTCCATTTTGGACTGGTTTAGCCCTCTGAGTAAGTGGTTTGGGTTCATTTAAAGTGCCTTGAATGGGTCTCTAACTTGGATCTAGCTTTTCCCCCTATTCTGCCCCATTTTCCACTTCGCTCTGACCTATTTCTAGCACCATGATATACAAATCTAAGTTCCTTGACCTCAGGGTCAAGTTCAACCTTCTAGGTCAAGGTTGACCTTGACCCTTACCTAGGTCAGAGTTGACCTCAACCTTGAACCAGGGTCCAAATTTTAGGATCCCAAAGTTTCTAGATGTTGGGCTTCAGAAAGATTTAATTCCCACTTTCAGGTCGGCTATTTTGGTCTTTGAGGCAACAAATATTGAAATTATATTTAATATAGGTGCACTTCTAGGGATATAGATCTAATTCAAATTTAATTCTCTTATGTAGGCCTCTCTAGAAGATTGTTCCCTAGATTTGTATATAAGGAAGCTTTCTCCTCTCATTTTCTCTAAGACGCAAGAAGCAATTCCATCCATCCAAACTCTATGCATAATATATTGAAGGAAGAATTCAAGAATTAAAGCATTCAAAGACATTCAATCATTTAATTCATCAAGGAGATTCATTGGTATCCATTGAAGGATTAAATATCTATGGAGCCCTCTTGTTGAATATTTCTCCATCCACATCCATGCAAGCTTCTTCCTATTCCAAGATCCATTCAAGATTGGTGTTGAAGATCTACAAGAAATTTATTTGAGACATCCTACATTATACATTCTACATTCCTTTGGTGCATACATTCTTTTGGATCCAAGGATTTGAATCCTCCACAAGGGTTTCTATACAAGCAAGGTGAATTTTTCTATTTACTTTATTTATTTATGCAATTTCAATTATATTTTAAGGTTAATTCCAAAATCATGGTTTGACCAAGGCAAACCCCTCCCCCCAACAAACAAAACCATTTTTATTGTAGGTATGGGTACAAGAAAACAAATTTAGTAACAGATTTGGATACCCTTTTCGGCCAACTTCTGGGATCTGTGAACAAAATTTCCGTTGGAGCAATGTAGATCGAGTTCAACATTGTGGGGTACAATTGCATCCTTGTAAAGAGGTCAAGGTTGACCTGACTCAGAAAAGGAAAACATTTCTGGGTTTTTTCCGTCTCTACGTTTCTATTCTAGATCCGGTTGCAAAACTTCCCGAAACTCAACACAAACATCAGAAAACATGCTTTTCTAGATCTACTATTTTTGAGGTTAGTACTTGTCTTCTATTCATTTCAATTAAGGTTTTATTCAATCCCATTACATATTATTCATCCATTATTTGGTATTTTAAGGCTTTCTTATTTCTTCATTTTTTCGATGGATTGATGCATTTATGCATTAACCATTTTCTTATGGTTGATCAAAGTGGATCTTTCCTTTATGAAATTTGGGGCTAGGAAGATAATATTATCTTCTCCTCAACACCATTTTAATACCTTACAACATATACACAGATATTCAATCCATCACACACTTTTATACCTCTACATTTTGGTGAACCCACGATAGACAACTCTTTCTTTTTGGTGTTAGATTTACATTTCATGTTAGATCTTGCATGCATATTAGATTAGCCTTCCTTTATATTATTTCATTTAAATTTTCTTTATTTAGTTCATTTACATTGCATTGGTGTATGAGCTTTACTACCTCTAGTCCTACTTATAATATTATGGTTAGAAGAAGTCATAGACTTACGGGTTCCTTTGATCCTAAGTCTTCCTCTCCTTTCCTTAGGATCCTGGATGATAATTTGATTTCTCATGATTCTAATCCTTCTACAAAGCATAACTCTTCTCACTCATCTAATGATGAGGATGATGCTGTAAGATTTCCTCCTAAACAAGTCCAAAAAATGTCAACTGAACTTTGGGAAATTGGCTTATTCAAGAAAACCATAATCAAGATTCTATTCAAGATATAGAGGCTCTTAAGAAAGTCCTTTGTGATAGTGATCAAGGTGTTAATCTCTTTCTTGGTATTACTCATATTATGCATTTAAATGTTAAACCTTTAGCTTAAGAAGCTCAAGATTTAGGATTTACTCCTTTTGTTACTAGTTTGGAACCTTCTTCCATTCCTTTACCTAGTAATCCTTCTTATACTACTCCTTTAGTGACTACATCTCTTACATTTTCCAATCCTCTAGCTTCAAATCTTCCACTTCCATCTCTTCTAGTGAGTGTTCCACTGGTATCTTTACCTACCTCATAGCCTTCATACCATAGTGTTCCTTTTTCTTATTCCAATCCTCTTCCAACTGTGGTTCCAAATGTTCCACCGGTTGTGTCTTATATTCCTGCCACTTCCTACACTTTTCCTAGTGTTCCTAATGTTTCTATTCCTCCTATTTCATCTAATGATTCCACCACCATTAGTCTGGCTCAAAATGTGTCCTCTTTATAACAACAACTTGCACCCTTAACTCAATCCAAGTTTAGTATTCCTACATGTGACATGGGTAGTCCTTTATCCCTAGACATTATTTGTGCTCCTGTCTCTCAGCAAGCCAATATGCCTCATCTTGAGAATTACAATGGTAAGGGAGATCTTGTTACTCATGTTAAAACATTTCAAATCCTTTTTAGTGACTATGATAATGCCCATAGGATTTTAGCCAAGTTGTCTAATAGAACCTTTTGTGATAGGGCCTTGCAATGGTATTGTTCCTTTCCTCCTTATTCTATTGATTCTTATCCAAAACTTGCTAATACCTTTATTCAACAGTTCCAAAATAAGATTGGTTTGCAAGTGTCCTTAACTGATTTGACACATTCTAAACAAAATACTAAAGAGAAATTGACTAAATTTATTGGTAGATTTAGGCATTTGTATGCTCAAATTTCTTATCTTGTTCCTCATATTGAAATTCAACATATGTTTATTTCAAATTTGCAAAAGGTTATTAGCGATAAGATTCTTCTTACTAAATTTGCTTCTTTTCAACAAATTTGTGTAGCACTTCATCATTATCAATTAAAAGTGACTCAATTTGAGAGAAATGCTCCAATGGCTCCTATTCCAGTTGATAAGAGTGATGTCGCTCCTAATCCAAACAAGTTTTAGAAGCCTAAAAACTATGTCAAAATCAATAAACAAGCAAATGTAGTTGTTGATCAAGTTGTTGTTGCATCCCACAATGCCACTTCTACGTCCACTTCTTTTCATTTAAATCGTACACTTACTCCTCTTTCTTAATCTTTACATTCTATTATGAGTAAATTGTTGAATGCTAATATGATTACTTTACATCCTATTCTACCTCTTCTTCCTACTACGATGGCATCAAAATCCTTTGATCCCAAAGCCTTTTGTCAATACCATTGTCAAAATGGCCATGATACTGAGAAGTGTTATTCTCTAAAACATAAGGTTCAAGATTTAATTGATTCTAATTCTCTATCTGTTGATAATTTTTATGGTAATGGGGACAAATATGTCTCTCCTCCTAATCAATACCTTCAAATATATACGAATCCTTTTCTTGCACATGATACTAATACCATTATTCAGCCATCGTCTATAGATATTGTTTATGATTCAAAGATGGATGATCTTAATGATATTGTTAACCATGTGGAGCATGTTGTTTTGCCTCAACCTGTCTCTCCACTCCAGCCTCAATCTCAGCCTCCTATTCAAGTTCCTCCATCTCAACCTCAACTTCAAGTTCCACCTCAACCTAAATTGAAACCTCAATCTAAACCTTCAAAATAATCTAAGGAAAAAAGACCTCGGGAACTCTCGATCACCTTTGATGATTCTAAGACTATTAAAGCTCCTAATTGTCCCCTCTACATTTATGCGAGGATTGCTAAGATAACTACGCATTCTTGTCTTGTTGATCCTACTTCCTTAGTCAATGTCATCACTGAAGAAAACCTTTTCATGTAGAACTTACAACATGATTATTATGATACATTTGATGTGTGGATCCAAACTTGTAATAGTATTCTCTATTCATAATTTGGTTCTATTACCTTAACTATTGAACTTTGTGGTAAAGTTATGGAAACTACCTTCATTGTTGTCCCTACTTCTAATCAATTTCAAGTTTATCTTGGTTTTCCTTGGTTGACTTCCATGCATGTCGTTGCTTCTCCTATCCATAAGTGTATTAAGTTCATTCATGATGAAGAGGTGAAAATGATTAATCATAGTTTACATCAACCTTCTAGGTCTAGGGATTATGCTACCCTTGAATTGTTTTGGCCTTCATTACCTAATTCATGTCCTTCTCAACCTGATAACCTTTTTCTCTCATATCAAGCCTATAAACATCAAAAGATTCTTGAGTTAAGCATGCATTGGATGGATCTTAACCATGATCTTTTGACTACACCTTCCATACCTCCTTTATCCATTGCTTCTAGTTCTATTAATCAAACTCCTAGTATCACTATTTAGCCTACTAAGAGTCCTACTAATCCTCCTATAGAACCTGTGAAGGAACTAGTTGTTGTTCCTCCTAGTTCTCAACATATTTCAAACAAGAAAAAATGTAACAAATCTTCAAATGAACGTCGTAAGAAGCATCGAGCTCATGCTAGGGACCGTGCCTCTATTCTTCAAAATTCTTTACCTTCTTTTGACCAGCCTATGCCTCATGTGTTGGAGGAAGTTAATGTTAATAATGATGTTAAGATGAATGATTATGGTGATTCTATTTGCATCTTAGATTCTATATCGATTAATCTTGATGAAGAAGATACTCTTGATGATCCTATTGATGCTAATGATGAATATGAGACTATTGATCTTGATACTAATTTACCTCATATGCTTTCCACACAACTGATAGTTATACCTAGTATTGAACATCATGATTCTCAGGAGGATCCTTGTTTGGAATTAGGTATCATTCCTACTATGTTGGATATATTCCCTCTTACGAGTTTCCCACCTTCCCTAAATGATATAAACTGAGACGGGGAGAGTAGGAAATGCACTTGATTGGCTTATCAAATAGATAACAAATGAAGCATAACACAATGACACATAACACAAAATATGTTTACGGGGAAACCTTGATTAGAGGAAAACCCTGGGGGGAATTAGTACCCAAAAATGATTGTACTAGTCTTATGAACTTGTTAGAGTTACTTTTCCCTGTTAGGAGAAGTCTTTACAATGCAAGTACAATGACCCTATTAGGAGTCTTTAAAAAACCCTGTTAAAGGTGAATGTCTTACTGCCAATGTTCATTTCCCAATAGAATGAAGACTACAACCTTCAGATAACAAATATACACTATATCAAAAGATGAACTGTTGTTATGACACTGTTGTCTGATCAGTTCTATTTATGCACTGATGCTCTAATCTCTTACAGAGATCTATCTCATACTGATTTTTTTATATTGTTCTTCTGGATATCTTTTCTGCATATATTTTACTCTCCCTCTTAATACAAAATTGCATGTTAAGTATATATACATGCCTGAATAGACATGACCAAAAATAAAACCTTAGTCGACCCAAAATTAACATACACAACACTTCCAAATGGATTGGCTTAAGCATGTTTACATGAGTGTTAAAGACATAATTATAAACATATTACAATAGGAACATGGCTATTACAAAAAAAATATTATATGCTGATCAAAATTTGAAGTCGGCTTCATGCTCTATTTTTTGAACTGCTAGTGGTACTTGAACTTGCTGTAACTTCTCGGTGCTGTCATATCTTACCATGCATGTATAGACTAAGCTTAATAAAATATCATAAAGCTTAAGTATATCTATGTTCTATTTTGTTTTCTATACTTAGCCAAATTTTTATCTTCAAAGTTTGTGAAATTACTTGTCAAAACTTCATATGAATTTGTTTCCATAATGAAAACACAAAATTAGTAATATAAAACCTGAGTTTCAACTTGCCAACAATCTCCCCCTTTGTCATTAATGGAAACAAAGAAATGTGGCCAAGTTACTTAAACTTTGACTTAACAACAAAAACTGTAAGTTTACTGTACATCATATACTCTACTCCCCCTTTGACATTAATGACAAAGGTGCCCAAAAAAATGAAGTCCCTAAGTACTTACTCTGGGTATACATCTGGGTATGCAATATGAAGATTCTTGATTTCTTGCTGCCAAAATTCCTTGAGTGCATCAACAGTCTGAAGATGGACGCATAATGCATATGTGAGCTTCTCCATTTTTTTCAGAACCATGAAGGGGCCTTGATCATATGTGACAATAGTTTCATCTATCTATTTGATGTTCTCATTTAATACAGCTAAGGAGGGCGCAAGTGCATTTCTCAGTTGGGTTTGCCTGGTCCTTTTCTTGCTGATCTCTATCTTGACTTTTTCAATCTTGTCTATCTACCCTTGATAGATGTTGTTGTAGATATTGATGTCTTAGGAGGATTTTTCAGCTAATTTCCTTATGTTTTCAACCAAGATGTGTGCTTCCTCAATCTTCTTGATGTGCTTAGAAGTGAATTTGCCTCTATCCATATAGTTAGCTATCACCTACCTGCCTTTTTAGTCTAACTCTTTTAGAATTGTTTGACCAATCTTCAATGAGTTGAGATCTAATGAGAAGTTCTTTATCAATTTATCCAATCTTCCCTTTTTGTCCTTTTCCTCTGCAGTTATAGTAGTTGAATCTACTAGACTTGTGAAGTTTGATTTGAAGCTTGTCAAGATGCTATCAAATCATCAACTGACTGAATATTTGCCAATTTCTTCTCTGTTGGCACTAGGTTATTCAAAAATTTTACTGACTCAAGAAAGAGAGGATTTCTCATAAGTTGTTTCTCTTTGGATTTCTCCATTGCTAATACACTAATTTTGATCAAGTCTTCTTCTCCCATGCATCTAGGTTTGCTGAGTCAGGAATTAAACTTGACAACAATGATATTGACGATTTGATAGATGGAGTGAATATAGCATTTTGACTAACATCCATACATTCACTTTTTACTTGGATCTCCATAGAGGGTGGTTCATTTGATTGATTATCTTCCTCATTATTCAAATTTTTTGAATCTTTAGAAATAACTTCATTTTGTTGCAAGGGAGTATTATCAATGCATACCTTCTCTTCTTTTTTAGTGCTGACAAATGCTTTTTCAAATTTGTTCAAGTCATTATCTAAAGTTGTCATTGTTATCTTAACATCATCGATCATAATGATTTCATCTGAATCTTTGACTGTGTTAGAGGGTGATGGAACTTTGGGCTCAGAATCCTGTGGACCTGTCATAGGAGCATTAAGAATCTTTGATTATTTTTCTTGTTTAGAAGGAACTTGAGTTACTTTTTTTGTAGGAGCCATTGATGGATATATGTGTCTGTCCAAAAACACTTGCCTGAATTCTCTTTCAGTCTCTTTACCAACCAACTCATACTCTTTGATCATAATGTGAAGAGTTCTTGTTTTGGTTCTTAGATGATGTTTTACCAAATCTAATAGTATTTCCTTCTCATCATGTGAGCGAACAAGGAGAATATTATCTAATGTTTCCTCTCTAATCCTCATATCTTCTTCAATCTCTTGTATTTTTAATAAGTATAGTATGTTCCATACTTTGTCTGGAATAACTGTCTTTAGTTCAAAAACTAACCATTTAAACTTGATCATATGAGATATAATCATAGAATGTATTTTTATAATTTATCTATCTCTTGGTACTTGTCATAGACATTTTTAATTGAATATAGTCTTCCTTAATTAATTATTCTATTCCTTAAGATCTCAAGACTAGGTCTGAATCCTACCTCAGGAGGGGCTTGAGTATTCTTTACTTTTCTCCTTATTGTCCTTGAGGATGGGTGACTGGTGGGAACTTTCTTCCTTCTTCTAGTTATCTTTCTTGGTACCAAAGGTAGAGAGGATTCCTAGTCAATAGTAGTAGATGATGCAGATGTACTCTCATCAGACTTCTTCTTTTTCTTCTTGTGGATATCATCTGATTTCTCTATTTTGACTTCTATAGGTGTTTGCTTGAGTTCTCTTGCAATTTTAGCTTCCCTAGATTTGTCTAGGTCTTCTTGGGTGACACCATGAGCTTTTAGGATGTTGGATGTAATCCTTGATGCCTTCCTCTTATTGCCTACACTGTATAGGACAAAATCAACTTGATTCATCTTCTCTCTGTATGTACCCCATCTAGGCTCTTTTGGATATTTAGGTGTAGATAAAAGAACTTCTGCATATCCTTCCAAAAAATGTTCTTCTACTTCATAACCAAGTGGGTGAATCTATTTGGTTCTTGTCTCAACTGCTTCCATGCAAGTATAGTCAGTTTCCACCATGAATCTTATGATGTCCTTGTATTTCTCAACTATCTTCTCTGGTATTCTAAACCTATTTTGCATCTTGATCCTGAATGTCTTGATCTCCATATCCATAGAGTCCTTTACACTACTTTGTGATTTAGCTTTTAATGAAATTTGGGATAAAGTAGGTTTTCTCTTGTCTAGGTAAATATTAGAGACCTTACCAACAATGTGGAAGTATAAGCATATAATCAAAGAGCCAAATATTAATATTTTTCTTCTGTCATGCTTGATAGATTTAATGTTCTCAATTAGTTGAGCACACAATATCTCAAAAAGATTATACTGTGTGTTATCTCTTTCCATCCTTATTGTTGCTAGAATTGTAGCTATGGATACACTATTAAGTCTACTTGCATGCTGGAACTTGTAACCAAGTATCATGGTGATAAGTTTGACGTCTTTCTCCACAATGGGATCAACAGTCATCCCACACCTATCGCTTCTAGGTAAGCAGTCCTTCTCAACATGTTTCTTGACATCCTTTCCAATGGGAAGAACAAGTCCAACCTTAGAGAGTCTGGTCATCTCATGAATGAGTTTAGCAGTAATGTAGACATGAATTTCACCAATCCAAAATAGATCATCATGAATCCTATTGAGTAGAATTTTAACCCATTCTGGTTCATAGAACTCATGCGCATTTGTATACTCAAAAATAGGGTTATTAGTGAGATGTGAGTATTCATCCTTCAATGAGTAATCAGGTTTCATCATTGATTCCATGAGCATTGTTATGATGTTGTCACCAACAGACTCCTTCCTACAGTAGATGTAAGCACACATGTCCTCTACACGCATGACTCCTAACAGAGTCTTGGAGAATGCCCCTTCTACATCATCTAGTACTAACTTGAATGGATGCTTTTTAAACATGAATCTCTTCCTTTCAGTGATGTTAAAGACTACAGGGGTTGCCATACTTACTTGTTGATTTCTTAAGTAGGGTTTTACTGGAGTTCTGAAATGATGCATCCATGCTAGGATTCTATTTCAACTTCAACTCATTTTTATAACCAACCAACAGTTATCCTTCAACACTTTGATGCATATTTATCCCGTGCTCTCTGAATACTCAATCTTGAATGCAAATTGAAGATATAAGATCTTTTACTGAATTATATATAAGTGACTACATTTAATGCTTGTTTCCGTAATGCAGTTTCCACTGAGAATTTCAATCTTTGTTTTTTTCAAAGTACAAGTTGTGCGTCCATGCATAATATCTCAATTCATGACCAAATACATGAATCCATAGGTGCATACTCAAAGGTGAGTATACCAGCCATGCAGGGGTTTAGAGCTTAAATAGCTCCCCTATGACCATGAGGGTCATCTAGCCAGAAGTTGAAGTTGTGTCCAGTATGGATACACCTACTACCCTATTAACATCATCATCTTTCTTTACTTCAACCCATATTTTACCTAAATATTCTATAGCTTTTGCAAACTTGACTTCTCCAGATTCTTCAAATAATGATCCTTTAGGCTTTTCTTGTCTTTGTGTTCTAGATCTGTAAAACCTTGAGATATGTCCAGCTTTGTTACATGAGTGAAAAATGATTGGAGGTGTATTGATATTGTTTACCATGCTTAATTGCTTGGTTATGTTTCCGTTATAATTACATATCTGACATGTAATGTTCTGATAGTTTCTTTGAGGTTGATTTCTTTGATTTCTTTGGTTCTGTTGTGATTGATTTCTTTGACTAGTTCTGCAATGTATAGCCCTATGACCAAATTTATTACAAGAATAACAATAGCCATTGAAGGTTCTTACCTCTTTACAATCTCTTGCCAAATTTACATGCTTGTTATAGGCATAACAAGTTTTGTTAACTATCTTGTGTTCATCTTTAGATTATTCTACTCTAACTTCTGTAAGATTTTTAGTAGCCTTTACTTCTGTAGATTTTTTTTCTACTTTATTACTTTCTTGTATTGTATTGGTTTCACTTTGTGCTACACTATATCCCACACCAGTAGTATCTCCTCTTAACTTTTGTGCATATATTTGTGATTGTATTAGATTAGAACTTGTGTGTAGTTTTTCAATATGATTCTTTACTTCTGTCAATTCAAATTCTATCTTTTTCTTGATGTTTTCCAACTCCAAGATCTTCATATTTGCTTGCATAAGTTATTCATCTTATTTTTTACTTTCTTTGGTATTTTCTTCAATAGTTGTTAGGCTATCTATTAGCTATTCATTTAGATCTTCAATCTTATCCTTCAGAGTCATGTTTTCTTCATTCAGCTTTTTGACCATTTTTCCCAAATCATTCGTAGAGAAATCTTTCAAATCTTTTCTTAATTTTTTGATAAGCATTTGGGAGCCATCAACTTTTAGTTTTAGTTCTTCATTTTATTTTTCCAAATTTTCAAGATCATCAAGGGATGCTTCAAGATTCTTTTTCAGATGTTTCACTTCTACTGAATCTATGATCTCCTCAGTGGTTAAACTTTCTTTCAGAGGACCAGAGCTCTAATACCATTTGTTAGAAACATTGAGAGGGGCAGAGTGAATCAGTGTTTGTCAATTATATTACTTTAAGAAACTTGAAACTTAAATAAAATAGATAAAAAAAATGAAGCATAACACAATGACACATAAAAAAAGATATGTTTATAGGGAAACCTTGATTAGAGGAAAACCCTGGTGGGAATTAGTACCCACAAATGATTGTACTAGTCTTATGAACTTGTTAGAGTTCCTTTGCCCTGTTAGGAGTAGTCTTTACAATGCAAGTATAATGACCCTGTTAGGAGTCTTTACAAAACCCTATTAAAGGTGAATGGCTCAATGTCAGAACTCACTACCCAATAGGATGAAGGATACAACCTTCAGATAATAGATATACACTATATCAAAAGATGAACTGTTGTTATGACACTGTTGTCTGATTAGTTCTATTTATGTGCTGATGCTCTAATCTCTTAAAGAGATCTATCTCATATTGATTTTTTTATACTGTTCTTCTGGATATCTTTTCTACATATTTTTCACTCTCCCTCTGAATACAAAATTTCATGTTAAGTATATATACATGCTTGAATAGACGCAACCAAAAACAAGACCTTAGTCGACCCAAAATCAACATACACAACACTTCCAAATGAATTGGCTTAAGTGTGTTTACATGAGTGTTAACGACAATTGAAAAATATTAAAATAGGCACATGGCCATTAAAAAATAAAATATTATACGCCAATCAAAATCTAAAGTTGGCTTCATGCTCTATTTTTTGAACTGCTAGTGGCATTTGAACTTGTTGTAGCTTCTTTGTACTGTCATATCTTACCATGCATGTATAGAATAAGCTTAATAACATATTATAAAGGTTAAGTATAAAGGTGCATACTCTGACTCAATCATACACACATGTGATGGTGCACTAATCAACTATATATCTCTATTGTGTTATGTTTTCTATACTTAGCCAAATTTTGATCTTCTATATATCTCTGTTGTGTTATGTTTTCTATACTTAGCCAAATTTTGATCTTCAAAGTTTGTGAAATTACTTGTAAAAACTTCATATGAATTTTTTGCCATAATTAAAACATAAAATTAGTCATATAAACCTTGAGTGTCAACTTTCCAACAATATTGTGCTTCTCCCAAGATGTATTTGCTAAATTTTTGTTAGATTATTTTATACGACCCTTGTTACTTTGTTGGTGCAAGGTGATAAAGGAATCAATCCTGTTGTAATATTCATATATATGATGACATAAGTTTTTCCATTAGTAAGCAAAGAGAAAATAGTTGTTTGAACCATTAGTTACACTACATAGAAAGTTAGGTTTTTAGTTCAGACCGAAAGTGCTAAGTAAAGGGAAACCCAACAACATAAGTTTTGCAATGTAAATCGAAAGTGCAACCCAAAGAAGATACAGAGGAACCCAAAAAGAAGGTTACACTATAAACAAAAGGAGAATAAATAGAGGAACCTAATAGCAAGGGAACCCAACAGATAGTTCAACAAAGGAAGACTGAAAGACAATCAAACTGATTTCAGAGCAAACTGAGCATCAGACACCAAAAGTCAGTTATATCCTGAGAAAAGAGGATCTAACTTCCATGTCAGATAAAAAAACTATATTCTATATTTAGAGTTTTGATTTGTTTTAAATCCATTTCTTGAGGAACAAGAAACATTATTGTAATTGTTTTAATCAATCCAACTGATTAAAAACATGCAAACTAGGAGATCAAGGTGAAGTTGTAAACCTTTGATCATAGAGTTATTTTTGTAATACGTGAAACTAAATTAGGTCAATCTATGTTATAAATAGATGTTGTAATCATTCATTTGAGATGGATGAGAGGATGAATGTATCCAACAAGCACATCTATGGATCAGACTGAGAGTTTAAAGATGCAGAACAACAAAATATGAATTTGGTTATCAAGAACCAAGAACCAAGGCTATCGAGCAACAGAGGTATTAATCAATCACATTAGGTGATACATTTGTACATGTAATCTTGAATAGATCTCTAATAAAAACTTTTAGATTGCACACACTCAAGTCAATGAGTATTTGTGTCTATATTCTAACAAGTGTAGAAAATAGAAGAAATCCTTTCAAGAAAGGTGGATTTAACAATCCTATTGTAAATCTCTTAACCAACCACACACTAAACAGTGTTGCTAAAGCTCTTAACAGAGTAGACCTTAACCAGTATCCAAATAATACTCCTAATAGGGTAGATCATCACAAGTGGTTAAATTGTAATCCTTAACCATCCCCTTCCAATCTGTAGATAGTGAAGTTTTTTTGGGTGTCATCCCCACCGTAGTTTTTACCTTCTAACAAGGGTTTTCTGCATTACCATATCTTGTGTTATGTGTCAATTAATTTCATGAATTTTTCTATGAATGTCTACATACAATTAAGATTATGAATTGATATCACATGCATAAATAAAGAATAGAAGATATGATTGGTAAAACAAAGATGTGATTACATAAGGTTAAAGGTTAATTAACTAAAAAATTTAGAGGTACTTATTCACCCATTCCCTCTCAGTACACACTTCCCATTATTTCCAACAATTGGTATCAGAGCTAGATCTCTTATTTGTAAAGTTTAAAGACTTAAGAGAAAAGATCATATAATGGAGAAGTACAGGCTTGACAAGAGTATTGAGAATCAGAAGCTATAAAATCAAATCTTCTTTGAACAATATAAGGAATATAGAATCGAGATGAGATAGTTTCTAGATGAAAGAAATATTATGGCATCTTTCTGTAATGAAATAGATTACCATGAAGAAGAGATACCATATCTATTTGATTCGTCAGGATCTACAACTATCAAAGCATCAGACACATAAGAAGAAAGCATCACAAGTTTGAATGAAATCAATCAACATCTGGATGGACAAGTAAAATCTTTGCAAATCAGTCAAGAGACAGAGATAAAAAGAATGATTGATGTCATGAATAATTCTAGACAAGCTGAGAAAGAAAGAACACTAGTTATTGATGACATGAGGAAGATTATTGAAAAGCTACAAAAGAAAGAGTCAGAAATACAAAGAATTACAGAACATCATCATGACATCACAAATCAGATTATTCTTATGATTCAAGAGGAAAATAGAATGAATATAGAACTCATTGAAAGAATAGAAGATATCAGTGAGATAAGCGAAGAAAATGAAAATCTGAAACAAGAAGTAAGAATTCAGCAACAACATAATGAAATAATCAAGAGAGTTGAAGAAAGAAACAAAAGGATGGGTGATTTTCTGGATGGACAAAGGAGATCCAAAAACAAACCAGACTAGGTTATACCAAGAATGGAGAATCACCCAACCAAGCTGATCCAAAGAATGTCTATGCAAATCCAAGACCAAGAAAGCTGACATGCAATCACTATGGAAGGAAAGGCCACACATCAAATGTTTGCAAGAGAAAAATGAAAGGTATTCCTAAATCCACACCTTCATTCATAGGAAATTGTTATAAATGTAACAAGAAAGGACATAAATCTTATAATGAATGTAAATCTAAGGTGAAACAACCAAAGAAGGAAACATAAATGGAAAAATATTGTCATACTTGCAAAATGCATGGCTACACATCTCTTGAATGCTGGAAGAAGAAAAAGAAAGCATGGAAGCCTAAAGATCAAGAAAATACTTATCAACCAAAAAGAGTCGGTAACCAAAATATTTGGGATTACAACACATGGGAAAATTGTATAGCATGTGGAAGATTTGGTCACATAGCTAGAAACTGTATGAGACAATGGAAAAAAAATTCTCTAGAGGCTAGACTAACCCTGAAATGGCATGTCTACACTATCATAAATTTGGTCATCTGAAGAAAGACTGAAAAGACTGAATGACAGAGACCAGCACCTTTTCCAATGGAAACACCATTGAAGACATCAGGAAGAGGAGAAACAAAATGTGGAGGAAAGCTACAAACACTGATGAAGCTAGACCAAATAATACAATTGGTGATACCTTAGCCAATGGATCTGGTGAAATCACCACCCCCACCTAAGAAGAACAAGTAAGTATGGAACTGCATTATACCAAGTTATATTTTGCATCAGTTCCATTATACATAGTTAAAATACCAAATCAACATGATTAAAGATGCACTATGGTATTACTTGTTATAATTTGATGAATTCAATTTCATCAGTAAATACATACTGCAATGCATCAGTGTACATACAAAGCTAAGTTTCCTACACTTATTGAGAATCATCGATTAACATATAAAAGCTAAAGTTGCTAGTGTAAATTGAGGTCTGTCAGTAATCATGTAAGTTGACAATGTTGTCTTCGCCATACACCAAAATCCATCGGTGAACATAACAAGTTCATAGCTGCCCAAAACCATCGCATTTTCACTGAAAGATAAGTTAGTGTATCACCCAAAGAATCCATCTTCACACACCAAGAATTTTTTGAGCATTAATGACTTGACTTAGGGAAAAGTCTATAAATAGACAACGGAAGGGTTTCATTTATCACCAAGCAACCAGAGTAAAGAGAGAAAGAGTGAAACTAGAACACAAAGAGACAAAATTATAGAGAAACTCCAACCTGATTCATAGTACTCAAAACAAATCCCTTACAGCTACAGAGTTTGATGTAAGTAACAGAGATAACTAAGAACTCTATTTTTATTTATGAGAAAAAGCTCTAATTTTAGAAATGATGGCAACTACATCAAGAACCGCTAAGCTCAAGAATGTTAAGAATAAAAATGACAACCTAATAAAGAATTCAACCTATGAGGAACCTCATTACAAGATATGTCCCAATGTTTCTTCACAACCCAACAATGTTGGTGCATTCTCCAGTATATCAACTAGGGTTTTTCTTGTCGAAGATGTGCGAGCATATATACACTACAAGATTGCAGAGATAAGAGACTTGGAAGTTGAGAAAGCATTCAAGAAGCTTTGCAACAATGATGGAACTATCAAAGAAGAGAATAAGTACATTGAGGTAAAAGGGCTCACAAATGCCCTATGGTTCCCAAAGGAGTTCAAGACCGAATGGATTCGCTTAGTACTAAGTAGGACACATGACAAAAAATTATGGCTGGATGAACCAAAACTGATAACCAAGGATGTCATAAATGTTGTTACTAGCTATCCCATAACCGGTAAGGTAAAGGCACTAAAGAACCCACCTAAAGTTGAAATTGAGAAGAATATAAGAGTTGCATGGGATGGAAGAGGACTAAAGGTATCCACCATAAATGATGATGAACTAAAATTTAGAGCATGTGTCTTAGGATACAAGTTCTATCAGGTTAGCAGGATGAACAACGTTGCATCTGGAATAGTGGATACAACATACAAGATTGTTAAGAAGGGACTGCAGTTGGATCTATCAGAACTGCTACTCAGACAATTAGAAGAGAACATGAAGACAATAAGAAATGCAAAGTCTAATTCATGTAATTTTGGAACTTTGATAATGTGCATATTTTTCTATTTCCAACAATATTTCCCATATATAGGTAATGTACAATGGGAAACTACAAGACCAGTGACCATACAGATTTGTGAGTTCATAAAATCACTAGGAGACAATTTTGAATCAATCATGGATGATAGAACAGTTAATAGAAAAGTTCAAGACTAACATATGTTTGATGGTAGACACTGATTATACATACATCAAGCCAGTTGTACCGAGAACAACATGGCTATCACCACTTGATTATGAGGTGAACATAGATCAAGCATCAAATGTTATTGAGGCATTGATAAATGAACCACTAGATAAATCACAAACCATGTTTGTAACTTATGAAGAAGTCAAAGAAAGGATTAAAACTGGCTTAGTTGTGAATAAGATTGATAAGAATAAAGATAAAGTGGTCAAGAACTTTAAGAAAAATCTATTAGTGAGTGAAGAGGAAACTAAATAGAAAGAAGAAACTGAGGGATAGTTACCCATCGGTGAAGCTGAGAAGGAGAGTGAATCAGAATCCACAGAGTGAGATACACCACTACTTCCACCAGAAAAGAAACCTAGGACCATTTCTACATCCAAGACCATGCGTCAGACAATAAAGGATGCAAGTCCTTCACCGATAAAGAAAGGTCAAGTAAGGACCTACAAAATAAAACCTCAAACCAAACAGACAAAATCATCGAAGAGGAGAAGGAAATTGATCCTAACCAAGGAAGATATCGAAGATAATCAATAGGATGAATCTATCCAAACAAAAAATAATAAGATTTTAGAAGCTTTTGATGAAGTATGTGCTTCAATTATCAAATCAGGAATAGTAAATGATAGAAAGATTAAGAAATGGCTAACATTGGATCCTGAGGATCAAAATAAAATTGAAGAGTCAATTATAAAAATGATGTATATATTCAAATATATTCCAATACAATTGGTAGATAAAATGCCAAAAGAACTTCAAGATAGATTATTGACAAGATGGACATTTTCTTTACACTCTGAGAAAGAGAGTAGGGAAAGATCCCTAGTATCTATCATGCCTCCCGAATAAAAAATGAAGGAAAGTTTAGATATGATGAAAAATCACCCCAAAAGGTTCTCACTAAAGTTGAGAGGTTACCAAGTGCTTTAAGGAAATCTACATGAACTAGATAGGAAGAGTGAGGCTGAATGGAGAAAGATACTTGATATACCTAGGAAGGATACAAGTCCCGAGCCATAAATTTCTCTTACCAAAAATCAACACAACAAGGATGATCAGGCTAAACAGAGCCCCGAACATATTAATATCACTGATGAAGATGTCAATGAAGAATCATTGAACAAAAGAGGAAACAAGGATATGGATGTTGCAGATGAAACATGGCCAAAAAATACAATTATTGATATTACCGGAGGAGATCCTGCAGATGAGATTCAGAAAGATGAAGATGTCACTATTGTCAAGGACCAAACCAATGAATAGGACACTACAATAGATTCTGCACAAGTACACATACCAGGCCAGATGTCATTATTGATTCAAGCAATCAATATAATATCAAAGAAGGAGAAGACCCCCGAGCCTAATACAAACATACCTGAGGATGCATGAGAAGGAGAAAAGAAGGATGCAACTGATGAACATGTAGTCATTGGTGCAGAAAAAAAAAGATGGAGATAAAACTAAAAAAGATGCACAAATTAATGATACACAAGAAGTGCAAACAGAAAAAGGTGAACAAGATAAGATAATTGATACCATGTCGAAGGAAAAAAAAGGTGAAGGTGTAGATACACCGAAGGTAGATAAGGAGACATCCTCAAACAACCGATAGGTAAACACCAAGAAGCAAGACAAAGGTACAACACCACATAAGCTTTCCTCTAGCACATCAGATCAAGAAGAGAAGCTGGCTATGGTTTTACATATAGGTGCATCACAAAAGAAGAAGAAGAAAACAAAGAAGAATAAGTTGGAGCTCACACTTGATGAGATCATGGGAATACCAAAGTGTGATCCAACTACTTTAGATTTTGAATCACTCCAAGAATATGGAGAAATTTGTCAAAGAAAATATTTGCAAGAAAAGCTTAAAAAGAAGCACCGAGAATCCTTAGTACTCGAGACCACAAGGGATATCTTAAACTAGATAGTTCCCTACATTGATGTTGATCACAATTCCCCCATTCTAGATCAACTTGTCATTCTCACCAATGCCATCACAACACAGGATGTAGATATAGAAAAGGTGATTGAGGAATGAGCAGAACAAAAGTTCCAATATAAATCGATAGAAAAGATCAGCCAAGAAGTGGAAAAAAATAAGGTAAATCTTTCAGAGTTAACAAATGAATTAGATTCAATCATTACTGAAGTTGTTTCCTTAATTCAAAATCTATGCACTCTAGAAAAATTCACAAAGTATAACAATGATAAGATTGCAAAGATTGATTCTGATCTAAATGCAAGTGCTCAAAGTCTAATCACAGATGGAAATGAAATCAAATTTCATTATGAGAAGATAATTGAAATCAAACAGCTAAGATAAGAAATTTGGGAAGCAGAATCACAGTTTCAAGAAGAGGTTACCAAAATACAGGCTGTACTATTACCGAACCTCACACTTCTATAACAACACATAAGTTTAGCAAGACAACTAATTGCCACCCCTGAGATGTCTGTAGCAGAAAGCATCTACGACATGCATGCCAAGATCACATTAGAGAATATGGCTCTTGAGCATCTAAAGGATAAATGGGAGAAGATGATGGAGGAAATGAAGACCTCTCACTCTCTTATTTTTGATAAGCTATAGGTATACACCTTTTCCCTTACTATCAAAAAAGGGGGAAAAGAAAAATGGTATGTACAAAAGGGGAAAAGGAAAATATAGCACAAATGAAAAAGACAAGGGGAAAAGGAAGAGATATTATAAAGACAAGTTTATATACACATATACTATACTATACTAGCATATACATAGGGGGAGTCATGAAATGACTAAGTAATATACATGGTGTACATACTAAACTTTGTTAGTATTTTGCACATATCAGTTTTTGACACTGATGTCAAAGGGGGAGATTGATGAAATAAGTTTTACCATTATTATGCAAAGAGAAAATAGTTGTTTGAACCATTGGTTACACTACAACAAAAGTTAGGTTTTTCAGTTCAGACCGAAAGTGCTAAGTAGAGGGAAACCCGATAGCACAAGTTGCAGTGTAAACCAAAAGTGAAACCCAAAGAAGATACAGAGGAACACGACAAGAAGGTTACACTATAAATTGAAAGAGAATAAATAGAGGAACCCGACAACAAGGGAACCCAACAAACATTTCAACAAAGAAAAATTGAAAGACAGTCAAACTAAATTCAGAGAAAACTAAGCATCAGACACCGAAAGTCAGTTATATCCTGAGAAAAGTGGATCTGACTTCCACATCAGATAAAATAGCTATATTATATATTTAGAGTTTTGATTTGTTTTAAATCCATTTCTTGAGGAATAAGAAACATTATTTTAATTTTTTTAATCAATCTAATTGATTAAAAACATGCAAACTAGGAGATCAAGGTGAAGTTGTAAACCTTTGATCATAGAGTTAGTTTTTTAATACTTGAAACTAAATTAGGTCAATCTATGTTATAAATAGATGTTGTGATCATTCATTTGAGATGGATGAGAGGATTAGTGTAGTCAATGATCACATCTGTGGATGAGATTGAGAGTTTCAAGAAGCAGAACAACAAAAGATGAATCTGGTTATCAAGAACCAACAACCAAAGCTACCAAGAAATAGAGGTATTAATCAATCATATTAGGTGATGCATTTGTACATGTAATCTTGAATGGATCTATAATAAGAAATTGTAAATTTCACACACTTAGGTCAATGAGTATTTTTTTCTGCATTCTAACAAGTGTAGTAAATAGAAGAAATCCTTACAAGAAAGGTGGATTTCCTAAAGCACAAGTTATTTTTACTCTGAACAATAGTAAACTGTTTGGAAATATTTCAAGCATCTAGTACTTATTTATATTTTAAGCATCAGAAGATAGTCTACTGAACAATAGTAAATTATTTGGCAATATTTCAAGCATCGAAGATTAGATACCCTAAAGAGTGCTTAACAAAAATCACTCTCACAACAAGAAAATCAATTGCCAAGTCGGTGTTGGGGTCATGGTATACCCTCTTTCCCATAAATTTGCATGATTTTGAAAATTAAAAAGACATCAATAGAGATTCAAACAAAGTATAAAATAATATTCATGTCCAATCATATAAACACATTCAAGATTTTTTATATTGAATGCAATTCCTGATTTTTTTAGGCTTGACGCTATGTGAAAATTTGCAAGCATAAGATTACTACTGCAAAGTCAAACAACCATCTCAAAATTGTTTAACAAAACCTATTTTTGGTGTAAGGGAACTTATTATGAGTGGGAGACAAGTTCATGATATTACTTGAGAACCAGGAAAAATACGTATAACCCTAGTAACTTACTCATCTCTTTCTGAGTACTCTTCTTGCAAAGATTGTACAAGGGCAAACTACTAAATCCCTTTTGTAGGTCGTGTTGATGGAAGTCCTCCTGCAAGATCAAGCCAGACTTTTTAAGGGCTTCCTGTTACCTACAAGACCTAGAAAGCACCCAAACGAAGGATCTCAATGCAGTCCATCAAATTTAGCTATGAAATCTCTTTCATTTCCTCTGAAATTTTTATTTTTCATCTCCCTCCCACCTTCCTCTACCTCTTACCACGTAAATGAAAAACAATGCATGTTTTTGTCTTTAGTTTTAATTATAGATAATAATGATAATATTCATTTTTATTTATAATAATTATTAGCAATTACATCTTGGTGTGTAATGGGTAAGAGGCATGGAATATTAATTAGAATAAATGTTGGTTTTCTTTTTCATAACTTGATAGTTTTGACCATACTAAATTAGTTGATTGATGTCTAGATATATATGTATTGAAAGAATTACTATGTAAAAAGTTTACAAATTACTTATATCAAATAAATTCTTAGGAAAGCCATGGCCATGAAAGTAGGTTCAAATTGTTGTTTTGAAGAAATGATTCCTCTTCATTGCAAAATTCACATTTTAGTTTTCTTTGTTATGTTGCTAGTAAAATCCATGAAACATAGAGAGGGGAATATGAAAATGGAGAGAGAGAGAGAGAGAGAGAGAGAGAGAGAGAGAGAGAGAGAGATTTGATCAACTAATATGTGTCAATAATATAGACATGATGTGAAGCCTTCCTAAGGCTCATAAAACTTAACTGTTAGAATGAAGTTTGTGTGTTAATTAAATTCTAAAATCAATTAACATAATATTTAATTTTCTATTCAACAATTATAATAAGTTTAATTTATTGTAATTTGTTTTTCCACAAATCTATGAAGTGAAAAATATGTCACTAAGGTAGTGTCACGCCAAACAATAAAAAATAATTTTAGTTTTTAATTTAAAATTATTAAAATAATAATTATAGTGTTAAAGAAGAAATGTTAATTTCATCTATTAAAAATGTCTTAAATTGCTATTTTATGTAATAGTGTGATGTAGCATGTAAACATCTATTCTATAAACATAAGGAATAGAAGACAACTAGTCACAATAAAATGGTGATTTAATTAAAAACCACCTAATGGTGCTTTGAATACTTGTTGAACAGTATGTTTTATAAGGTCTTTGAATTAATGTGTTCAACTCTCCAATCTATCATAACATGTACCCACACTACTTATACTAGAGATCTTTTACATTTTGGGCATGGGCAAATATACAATTATTATCTCACCAAAATTTCAAAGAAAATGTAATTTGATGTAATGCTAAAATTTATAATTGTAGAAATGTTTGAAGATTTACATACTTTTAAGATCATTTGTCAAAACTACCATGCAGACTGGTGTCATCAATTGTAGCATCTGGGTGTAGGTTGAAGAACAGTAAGGCATCCCATTTGTTGGGATTCATTACATACAAAAAAGAGGTTTGAGAAGAGAAGAGAACATTGACCACATTTGATAAATGTATCTGAATATAACAGATAATTAAATTCAAACTTTTAGTGATAACACATGAATAGCCATGCTTGGCACATTCAGACCATGAATAATCTTTTGGCTAGCTCGATCTTGCCTAAAAATTAAATATATGTATCAACAATATTTGAATAATGGCATAACTACTAAATTTCACCTTGGGATACAAACAAAATAATGAAACATCTAAATATTATAAAGCGCATAGAATAGTTAATGTGAAATGCAACAATAAGTCTATTGGTGAATAGCATATTAGAGAACACAGAGTAATGTTCGCACAATAAGTCTATTGGCGAACACACATTATTGGTGAAATGAAAATTCTAAGAATATAAGTATATAATATTATCAAATGTTAATGTGTAAAGGATTAATAATAATTCATTTAGTCATTTTTATTATTAGGGTGACTAATTATTTAGTCATTTATTTAGTCATTTATATTTTTGAATTGCAAAAAATGGGTAGAACATGATCAGTTTTAGTCACATGACTAAAATTTTTAGTCATGTGACTAAATGTTTTAGTCACCTGGTCATTTATTGCCCAAATTCTACTAGTTCTCGGTGCTTAAATTTCACTCGATGCTCGGTAACTTGTGACTGACTCACATAAAATTCTATTGACTGACTCACTCTAGCTTTGTAAAGTAACTCTTTCAATCATAACTTTAACTCATTACAGTTTCCAACTTGATCAATCAAATGTACCAATTTGATAACATCATATATATAGCAGAAAACAACTATATCATCATTAATTCATTATTTTTTGATCTGTATTTGTCACCCATTTAACTTCTCCTCTTAAGATATGGTAACATAATAAAAATCAATTAATCAATTTATTGACATCAATGAAAAAACAACAACTGATCTAACCATTTCTACAATCATAATACTCAGTATCACTCGGTCTTCATCATCTCCACCAGACATTTATCAGTTAATCAATAATTCATTTAAGGTTTCTATACTGTAAGTTATTCGTTTAGGGTTTCTAGGACACCTTAGGACCCATGGTTACCCCGTAGGAACCTCTAGGAATTTTTAGGAACCCTTTATGTATCATAGATTAAAAAAAGGAAAAATTTTGGACTTTACCCCCATTTTGAAATGAGAACCCATTTTGAAATGCAACCGGATGCAGAGGGGTTGACAATCTAGAGATTTTCTCACTCCAAGGTGTTTATCTAACTAACCCAACCATACAATGGTTGTTCTTTGTGGGATCTTCCTTCAAATAGGATCTCCAAGACCCTCTTTACCAACTTCTCCTCCAAGGTATAGTTGGTTTTTAGAATACTCCAATGTTTCTAAGCTTAACTAGTCCAACTAGTTAACCAAAAGCCTAGTTTCCTCCACTAGAACTCCACCTAGAATGCCAATCCTCTGCCTAGGATCTTCTCACATATTCACCAAGACTCTTAACACACTTATAGACACATTCTCAATCATTCTGCATCTAGTCCAATACTCCAAGACTCTTTACCAATCCAATTGGTCATTATTTCGCTAGGAGGCCTAATTGCTCAACTCATAGTAGGTCTATTTTCACCAATTTTGGCCAAATGCTCCAAAAACCTCCAAATGAATCCACAAAAAAAAAATTAAAATATTACAAACATCACCCAAAACTATCAAAATCCAAAACCCTGACCTCTAAAAGCACCCAAAACCCTAGTTTCTTGTAGGCCCTAGATTATAGCCTATTAATTAGACCTCTGGACCAGTCAGCTTGAATAATTGTTAAATTTGTCTCCAATATTTGATTCAACTCATTCCACCTTCAAATCCTTTTAGGAGACTATCTATTGCATCTACAAATTCCACTAAGTCTTTCCCAAAAGGTCATGGGTGCTCGATCAAGTTCTTTCTCCTCCCTGTCCTGGCTCGCCTGGTTTCACCAGTTTGCCATAGGGCTTCACTTTTGGCCTAGGAAACCAATTGAAACAAAAATAAATAAAACCAAAATCTTATCTACAGACCCTAAACCTACTTCCCCCATGGTTTCAGTCAATTCCACTAGAGGGATTTTAGGTTAGAGCCATATCTAGCTAGGTAGCACTGTTTTGTCTCTGTCAGACCAGTGACCTTCAAAAACTTATAACTTAACATCTACTGAACTTAAAAACAAACTATCTATTTAATATGGAAGCTAAAAGGAAACACTACACTTTCATGGAGCCTAATCACCTATGCCAATCTGTACATAGTCATACAATAGCAAAGATACAGTGCAGATTACACAAATGTAGATACAGTCATCCATATAGAGGTGTCAGAAGTGAATGTTTCAATCCAAAATCTCATTAACCTTCTACAAAAATTGAATCCATACTCATATACTGATCATGGGTTAGTTACAACAATTCTAACCATATTTTGCAATTTCTTGCAAAAGTTGCTCGAGCAACTTTCAAAGTTGCTAGCAACTTTTTGCTTGTTTTAGCATTTTGACTATATTTGTCAACTTTATGATTGATTTTGACTTATAAGACCCTAAATAAGATATTTAGGGTCCTAAAACACACTTCTAACCCACATTGCACTCAAATGGAAACTTTTCACTATTTGAAGCCAAAATGACCCAAAACCCCTAATGAGCACTAAAGCTCTTACAAACATGAAGTTAAACTATCCTTGCATCTAACCCATTGGAAATTATTCCCAAACACACAACACAACCTAAACCAAAATAAGAACATGAAAAAAAATCATATAGGGAGGTTCCCTGCACCATACTCCCATGGACAAAATAACTCAAGTCTCTTGAGTTAGGAGCTCTTCAATGGTGACCCCATGTTTTAGAATGTCTAGCTCTGCCATCCAAGTGTCCTCAATTTTAGGTAGTCCTTGCCACTTGATGAGGTACTCCTTGTAGTTACCCTTCCTTATCTTCTTTATCACCTTAGAATCTAGTACACTTTCCAATTGCAATGGCTTTTGGGTAGGTAAGTCTTTCACCCAATCATCTTCCTCCAAATCTACAAGTGTAGACTAACCTATGTCTAGAGATGATCCCTTGTAGGGATTTAAGTCACAAACATTGGAAATGGGTGAAATCCCCAAATCAGGAGGCAACTCCACTTCATAGGAATTCTTTCCATACTTATGCAAAATCTTTAGTGGCCCTATCTTCTTCATGAGTAGTTTAGTAGGCTGACCTTTGGGTGGCCTTTCCTTCCTAAGATAGGAAATTAGTAGATCCCCAACCTTGAACTTCAAGTCTCTAATGGTCTGATCAACTTTGGTTTTTTACTTCTCCAATTGCTTTTGTAAAGTCTTATTGACTTGATCATGTAGCTCTTTCATCTATTCTGTAAATGACTCTCCTTGTGCACTCCTTTTTCCCTTCAAACTAAGATCCCTCAAATCCAAAATCCCTCTAGGATTGATCCCATAAACTATCTAAAAGGGGATCTTCCCTATATTCTGATTAATGGAGTCATTATATGCAAATTATGCCTGCCCTATGATGTGATCCCATGACTGTCCATGTTGTTTAGTCAAACACCTCAGCAAATTTCCAAGTGACCTATTCACTACCTCTATTTTCCCATCTGATTGTGTATGATAGGCTAAAGAGAAAGAAAAGTTTGTTCCAAGCATCTTCCATAGGGTCCTCCAAAAGTGACCCACAAACTTACTATCTCTATCACTTACAATATTCAGTGGAAATCTATGGATCCTCACAATGTCCCTAAAGAATAGACCTACAATTTGAGAAGCATCATTTGTTTTCTTGCATGGAATGAAGTGTGCCATTTTTATAAAATGGTCCACCACCACAAACACACTATCATGACCTCTTGATGTCTTTGGTAACCCAAAAACAAAGTCCATGCTAAGGCATTGCCAAGGAATTTGGGGTATAGATAAAGGTTGATGCAACCCACTTTTTCTGCTTTGTCCTTTTTCTCTCTAAAAAATCTGACATTGCTCTACAAAACTCCTAACATCTGACTACATCTTAGGCCAATAGTAATGCCTATGCACTTGCTCCAATTTTTTATCCATTCCAAAGTGACCCCCCAAGATGCCTTGGTGTTTCTCCTTCACAATGTTTTCTATCATTGAGCACTGAGGAATACACATAAGGTGACCTTTAAACAATAGGCCTTCCTACAACACAAACTCACTAAATCCACTTTGAAACCCTGTTGAAACTTCACACAAGCCTCATAGGCTTCTCTAAAATCTTAGTCCTCCTTGTAGAGGTTCTTCAAATCATCCATCCCTACACTTTGTAGTTGTATCTCTTGGATTTTGATTACCCTTCTACTAAAAGTGTCTTCAACCTTGTTTCTAACTCCCTTCTTGTGCTTTATAACAAATGTATAAGCCTGCAATGGTTCTACACACTTCATATGCCTTTGGTTCAATTTTTCTTGTCCATTCAGGAAACTTAGAGCATGGTAATTAGTGTAGACCATAAACTCCCTAGGTAATAGACAGTGTCTCCACTTCTTAAGGGCTTGAACCATAGCATATAACTCCAAATCATAGGTGGAGTACTTTTTTTTAGCCTCATTCAACTTTTCAAAGAAAAAAGCCACATGATGTCCTTCTTGGCTTAACACTGCTCCAATAGCCAACTTGCTAGCATCACACTCTACCACAAAGAGTTGATTTAAATTAGGGAACCTAAGAGTAGGTAGTTCTACAATCCTCTTATTTAAAATTTCAAACCCTTGGTTTGCTACCACAGTCCATTCAAACTTACATTTGATTCCACCTTTTATGGTGTTAAGTATAGGGGCACACACATGACTAAAATTTCTCACAAACTTCCTATAGTAGGAGGCCAACCCATGTAAACTCCTAACATCCCCTATGTACCTAGGTGTAGGCTATTCCAAAATGGACTTAACTTTATTAGGGTCCATCTTCATACATCCATTAGCAACCACAAAACCAAGGTAAACTAGTTTAGTTTTGAGAAACTCACACTTGTCTTGATTTATCATCAACTTCTCTTGATGTACCTTCCTTAAGACCATCTCCAAATGCTTCATGTGCTCCTCCTTGGACCTGTTAAAGATCAAAATATCATCAAGGTAAACTATTACAAACTTACTAATGAACTTTTCTAGCACTTCATTCATGAGCCTCATGAATGTGCTAGGTGCATTACTTAGGCCAAAGGGAATTACTATCCACTCATACAGACCCTCAGTGGTCTTAAAATATATCTTCCACTCATCACCAGGCCTCACTCTTATCTGATGATACCCTGACTTCAATTCCACCTTAGAAAAGTAACAAGAACCTCCTAAATTATCCATCAAATATTCTATCCGGGGCATTGGAAATCTATATCTGATTATGATCTTATTTATATCCCTAGAGTCCATACACATCCTCCATTTTCCATCCTTCTTAGGTGCAATTACTATTGGCACAACACATGGGCTCAAACTCTTCCTTATTAACCCCTTATCCAACAAATCTTGAATCTATTTTGCTATCTCTGCATTTTGACTTGGTGCCATCTTATATGCTGCTTTGTTAGGCAAATTTTATCTAGGAATGAGGTCAATTTGATGACTCACTTCCCTCGTAGGTTGGAATGCACTTGGAAAACCATTATCTACTATGTCATGGTACTTCTCTAGCAATGCTTGTATCTCTCATGGCAAACTAACTTTCTCCTTAGTTTCCTCCTTTGGTTTTATCACTACTACACAACAGACTCCTTTCTCCTTCTTCATAGCCTTTAGAAACTCTTTCCCACTCAATAACATCACACTTGTCCCCACATGCTTCTCTTCATTGGATTCTTGCAATGGATCCATTTGGAACTTCTTCCCTAGCTTGGTGATTACATAATTATTCTTCTCTCCGTCATGTATTGCTTTGACATCATATTTTCATGGACATCCTAGGAGTAGATGGCATGCATCCATAGGAAATATGTCACATAGGACCTTGTCCTTATACTCTCCAATCTCAAACTCAACCATAGTTTTCTCATCTACCACTATTTTTTGACCCTTATTCAACCAGGAAACCTTATAGGGTGTGGTATGAGGTATCCTCCTTAGTTTCAATTTGTCCACCATCTTTGTGGATACTATATTCTCAGTGGATCCAGAGTCCACTATCACTTTGAAAATATTCCCATGAGACCTACAAGTTTTTTTAAACAAGTTCTTTCTCTGTGGTGGCTCTAGAGTGCTAGGCACTTTCAACAAGGTTCTCCTTAACATCAAGTTCTCTCCATCCAATACTGGCCCTGCCTTGGAGATGGGAAATGTAACACTTTGAGTGTCATCCTCTTGTACCAATTGATTCCTTCTATCCCCGATTGAATATGAGGAAGTCTTTTCAGGATACCTGCCCATTGTGTGACCCACTTTGTTGTAGTTATAGCATCTACCAGTGAAGACTTAATTAGATCTCCCTTGGGGCTAGAACTTACCTCATTGTGGTCCTCAACCTCTGTATCCTCCCCTTTGGAAATATCCTCTATACTTTTTTCCCCCACCATTATACATGGACTGATTGTCTTCTTGTCTATTAGGGCTCTGTCCCCTACCAAAGTTACTTCTTCCTCTTTGGAACCCTTTATTATTGCAGCCACCTCTTCCCCTCTAATGGAAATCATTCCTCCTTCTATCCTTATCCTCTTCTCTTAATGCCAATTGGAAACATTTGTGCATACTTTCAAGAGCCATCATGCTTATCTCATCTTGTATCCCTTGCCTTAGCCCATTGAGATACCTTGCCACTTTCTCCATTTCTTCTTCTTGTCTTCTAGCCCTTAGTCTCAACTTGTGGAACTCCTCTATATAAGCACTCACTATCATCTCCTTCTATCTTAACTTCTACAACTTTTGGCACATTTCGATATCATAATTAGTAGGCAAGAATTGTGCCCTCAATCTGATTTTCATCCTCTCCCAAGAAACAATATTTTTCTTTCCACTTCTTATCCTCTCATCTTGCATCATGTTCAACCACACAAATGTAGATCCTTTGAGTTCAGCCTTAGCATAGCTAACTCTCTTCTCCTCTGAGACTTCTTTGTAATCAAATTGGTTGTCAATGGCTTCAAGCCAATCCAACAACTCTTCTCCTTTCAGGCTGCCATAGTAATATGGTATGTGTTCCATGCTATCCATGTTTAAAGACTTGAAGGAAACTAAGAATACCTTTTTTTATTTGTCCATATTAGGTTCCTTCCCTTTGTTTGATGATTCTTATGTCTGAATTTCATCCCCATCACTCTCATCTCCCCATTCTATGATCTTCTTTTTTCCCTTTGTCTCGGACACACTAGCCTTTTCCAAGAGGCCTTATACCAATTCCACTATCGAATCCCTACTCATTTCCTTAGGAGGAATTCTATAAACCTCTTTAATCTCCTCCCATTTAGACATACACAATCTTCAAGCTATTCTAGCTCTGATACCACTCTGATGCAGAGGGGTTGACAATCTAGAACTTTACTCACTCCAAGGTTTTTATTTGACTAACCCAACCATCCAATGGTTATTATTTGTGGGATCTTCCTTCAACTAGGATCTCCAAGACCCTCTCTACCAACTTATCCTCCAAGGTATAGTTTGTTTTTAGAAGACTCCAATGTTTCTAAGCTTAACTAGTCCAACTAGTTAACCAAAAGCCTAGTTTCCTCCACTAGAACTCCACCTCGAATGCCAATCCTCTACCTAGGATCTTCTCACACATTCACCAAGACTTTTAACACACTTCTAGACCCATTATTGGTCATTTTGTATCCATTCCAATACTCCAAGACTCTTTACCAATCCAATTGGTCATTATTTCACTAGGAGGCCTAATTGCTCAACTCCTATTAGGTCCATTTTCACTGATTTTGGCCAAATGCTCCAAAAAACTGCAAATGAATCCATAAAAAAACTTAAAAATATTCAAGACATCACCCAAAACTATCAGAATCCAAAACCCTAACCTCTAAAAGCACCCAAAACCCTAGTTTCTTATAGGCCCTAGATTATAGCCTATTAATTAGGGTTTGGACCAGTCAGCTTGAATAATTGTTAAATTTTTCTCCAATATTTGATTCAACTCCTTCCACCTTTGAATACTTTTAGGAGACTATCTAGTGCATCTACAAATGCCACTAAGTCTTTCCTAAAAGGTCATGGGTGCTCGATCAAGTTCTTTCTCCTCCCTGTCTAGGCTCACTTGGTTTCACCAATCTGCCATAGGGATTCACTTTTGGCCTAGGAAACCAATTTAAACAATAAGAAAGAAAACAAAAATCTTATCTATAGACACTAACCCTAATTTCCCCATGGTTTTAGTCAATTCCACCAGAGGCATTTTAGGTTAGAGCCATATCTAGCTAGGTAGCATTGTTTTGTCTCTGTCAAACTAGTGACCTTCAAAAACTTGTAACTTAACACCTACTAAACTTAAAAACAAACTATCTATTGAATATGGAAGCTGAAAGGAAACACTAAACTTTCATGGAGCCCGATCACCTATGCCAATCCATACACAGTTGTACAATAGCAAAGATACAGTGTAGATTACACAAATGTAGATACAATCATCTGTACAAAGGTGTCAGAAGTAAATGTTTCAATCCAAAATCTCATTAACGTTCTCCAAACATTGAATCCATGCTCATATACTAAGCATGGGGTAGTTACAATATTTCTAACCATATTTTGCAATTTTTTGCAAAAGTTGTTCAAGCAACTTTTTGCTTGTTTGAGCATTTTGACTATATTTGTCAACTTGATGATTGATGTTGAATTCTAAGACCCTAAATAAGATATTTAGGGTCCTAAAACACACTTCTAACCCAAATTGCACTCAAATGGAAAATTTTCACTATTTGAAGCCAAAATGACCCAAAACCCCTAATGAACACTAAAGCTCTTACAAACATGAAGTTAAACTATCCTTGCATCTAACCCATTGGAACTTATTCCAAAATGGGGTTGTGGTGTAGGGAACCTCCCTATCTAATTTTTTTGCATGTAATATCAAAACATAAACTTAACTGCATGTAAACATTCATAAAAACATAGTAGTTACACATGACACAAGAATTGGTAACACAGAAAACCCATGTTAGAAGGTAAAAATTGTGGTGGGGATGAAACCCACAAAGCTTCACTATCTGCATAATGGAAGGTGCCGATTAAGGCTACAAGTGTGATCAGTTTTAATGATCTTACCCTATTTTCTGCTTGGTAGCCTTGCATCTTGTTCTTCACAACTTAATTTTGTCTTTTGTGTCCTTCTGCATGAAACTCTTTGTCTGTTCCATAGATGTCTGTTGTGGCTACAATCATCTTGTTCTGATTGATTACTACATCTATTTATACAATGTATTGACCTAATTAGGTTTCACGCTTTACAATAAAAAATATATGATCAAAGGTTTACAACTTGACCTTGATCTCCTTGTTTGCATGTTTACAATCAGTTCGACTGATTAAAACAATTACATATGCTTTACTTGTTCCTCAAGAAATGGTTTTACAGCTAAGCATAAAGCTAATTATAAAACTCAAGTTATTTATCTGACGTGTATCTCAGATCCAGTTTTCTTAGAAATAAAACTCTCTCGGTAGACTGGTGCTTGGTCTTCTCTTTAGTTTGTGCTTGGTTATGTCTTTGAACTACTTTGTAAACTGTTCTCTTGATTTACACTGTAAACTGTCTGTTTGTGATAGTATGATTTTGATGTTCACTGTTCTTGTCTGTTTTAGTGACCTTTGTGCTTGTCTGGATGCTGTCACTCGGTGATCATGTTACCGATAGTTCAAAAAATATTTCCTTGTATACTAATGGCAAATATTATCCTTTAGGATTATCAACCCCCCTTTGGCATTAGTATCAAAAACTAATATGTGCAAACTGAAAATGTTTAGTATATACACCAAGTGTTTACCTTGTTAATGAATTCCCCTATGTTCATGACTCAGTACAGTGTATGTACATGTTTCTCCTTTGTGTATTTCCTTCTTTGGATTTTGACATTTTTTCCCCTTATGTTTATTTTCCCCCTTTGACATTTATACATATAATATCCCATATCCCCTTTATACATATAGTTTCCCCCTTTTTTGAAAATAATCACAAAGATGTAATACTTATAGCTTGTCAAGTATGTGGGAATGGGATTTGTGAATGTCTACCATTATCTTCTCCCATAGCTCTTGGAGGTGTTCCAGGGTCATGTATTCCAATATGAGTCTAGTGTGCATGTCATATATACTCTCGGTAACAGACATCTCTGGGGTGGCAATCAATGCTTTTTCCAAAGTCATTTGTTTCAACAGTAGTGTGAGATTTGAGAGTAACATAGATTGGAGCTCAGTTACCTCACCTCAGAGTCTACTTTTAGCATTTTTTAGCTCTAGTCTCAACCTTTTTGTCTCTACAATCTTCTCATAATAAAATTGGAATGCATTTTCTTTGGTTGTGAGACTTTGTGCACTATCCTTAAGATCTTCATCTATCTTTTCTATCTTTTCACTATGCTTGGTAGTGAAATTCTCTATGCACACAACTTTTGAACTAGTTTAACTACTTCTGATAATATTGGTTCCATTGTACTTACTAATTCAAAAAGTTTTACCTTATTTTCTGCCACTTCTTGGTTGATCTTCTTCGTTAACTTGTATTGACACTTCTCCTCAGCACGTTCCTCAATGACTTTGTCTGCATCTACATTTTGTGATGTAATGGCATCAGTGAGTATTACTAATTGATAAAGTATAGGTGCATTTTGATCAAGTTGAGTGTCAGGTACTATCTGCAATAGTATTTCTTTTGTGGTATCTAGGACTTGTGAGTTCTTGTGCTCTTTCTTGAGCTTGTCTTGTATAACCTTCCTCTTTCAAAGTTCACCATACTTGGTCAGGGACTCAGGATCTAGTGTTCTAGGATCATAATTGGGTACGTCAATGATTTCATCCATTGTGACTGGTGCTTTTATTTTCTTCTTCTTCTTTGAAATAGTGTTGGAAGCAGGGGAATGAAGGACTATTGCAAGTTACTTTGCTATCTCTTTTCCTTTAGGAGATTGTGTGGGAGGTGTGGCACCTTTTGCATGACACCCGGTATTAACCTTTTGGTCGGTAGTAGATGTATCTACATCAAGCTTATATTTATATGCATCCTTTTATTCTTTGGTGTTCTTGTCAGTGGCATCACTTTTTTTCTCCTCTCTACTTACATCTTTGTTCTCTTCATTTTTATATATCTTCTTCCCTTGTTCATCACTTATGTCTATTGGTATGTTTGCATCAGGCTCAGGTGACTTCTCCTTCTCTTTAGTAATTATATTTATAGCTTGTATCAATAGAGGTATGTGACCTGGTACATTTACCTATGCAACATCCATTGTATCTATTTCTTTTTCTTGCTCGGTGGCATCATTTACATCTTCATCCTTCTTGGGATCATCATCAAAATCAATAAGATTATATCTTTTATGGTGATATCTTTTGTATCCCCTAATGATTGTAATATTTGAGGTATGTCATCTATAGCCTTACTTGCTTGTGTTATCAGACTTACTAGATTGACATCCTCAGTATCATTAATGAAGATGTGTCTTGGGCTCGGTGTGGCCTCCTTCTCTTCATAGTGAGGTGTCTTGATAAGAGTCAGTACCTTCTTGGGGGCATTGAAAATTTCATTCCAAGTCTCATTGCTTTCTTTATCAAGCTCTTGTAATTGACCCTCTAGTACTTTGTATGCTCTCATTTTAGCTGAAAAAATCTTTGAATGCTCTTTCATAATTTCATCAATCTCTTCAATTGTTGACTTGGGTGGCATGAGTGTAACTAGGGATATTTCCCTTATCTATTTTTTAGCGTGCAAGGCATATGTCCATCTTGCTGATATTTTATCACTAAGCTCTTGTGGCATTTTCTTGTTGAATTGTACTAGTACATACTTGTATGCAACCATTGCCTTAATTATGGCTTCTTCTATTTTAGTCTGATATTAGGGAGACAAGGTTAGCCATTGTCTAATCTTTCAGTGTGATATGCTCCTGATGTTGATGTTTGACTCAACAAATTCATCAAATGTATGAGGAACTTTGAACTTTTCTATTTGAACTCCTTGTTCTTTCTCATCCTACTCAGTATCTTCCTTATCCTTTTTTTCTTACATATATCTCCTTCTTTGTCTCAGTACTATTTTCCCAGTTTGAGGCTTTCTCTTATAATTCTTCACTGTACCTTTCTTTACCAGTGGTGAGTCTACATCTTTTGTAGTCTGACTCCTAGTTCTTGATGCAGTAGTAGTTCTTGGTTTCTTTGTTGGTGGTGCATCAAATTCAATTAACTCGGAGTCACTCAATTTTTCATCTTCATCAATGGGTAAATGTCCCTCAGTGATATCTTGTTCTGATGCTTCATCGTTTAATGAAAATTTATTCTCAAGTGTTTCCACCATCTTTGTTTTCTTTCTATCAATTTTCTTCACTACTAAGCCTGTCTTTATTCTAGATTTGGCTTCTTCATAAGTGCCAAATCTGCTCAATGAGTTGTCCATTGCTTCATTTAGCAAGGCTTCAATATCCTATGTAGCTTGATCAATGTTGATCTCATAATCCAGTGGTGGTAACCGTGCTATTCTCGATATAACTAGTTTTATTAGAGTGGTGTCGATATCCATTATGAAACGTATGTCATCCTTATACTGTTCAACCAGTTGTGCATGGATCCTCATTCTCTTCTACATTTTTCTTTGAACGTAGTGAATTATGCATCCATTAAAAATGTGAAGTTATCCCCTAGTGACTTAATGAATTCACTAATTTGTTATGTTATTGGTTAGGTTATGTCCCAATTGACATTACCGATATATGGGAAGAAATTTTGAAAGTAGAAAATGTGCACATGATGAGTGAACCAAACTTACATGAATTAGATCTGGCTAACCTAATTGTCCTCATATTATCCTCTAGTTGCTTCAGTAGCAGATCAGATAGGTCTAGTTGTATTCCCTTCTTCACAATCTTATAGGTAGTGTCAACTGCTCCACATGCTATGATGTTCAATCGGCTAGCTTGGAATACCGGCTTGTATCCAAGTACACATGCATCGAACTTCATCTCTAGGTTTGTGATGGAATTAACTTTCAAACCTCTATCATCCCATATTGCACCTATTAAATTTTCAATCTCGTGGAGAGAAGGATGTTTTAGGGCTTTAGCCTTGTTGGTTACTAGATAACATGTTACTACATGAATTACATCCTTAGTAATTGGTTTTGGTTCATCCAACCACATTTTTCTATCATGTACTCGGCTAAGTACTATCTGAATCCACTCAGTCTTGAACTCTTTCAGGAACATTAGGCCATTTGTTAACCCTTTCACCTTAATTTGTTTGTGTTCATCTTTAAGGTTTCCATCTGTGCAAAGTTTCTTGTAAGCCTCTTCAACCTCAAGATCTCCAATTTCTGTAATCTTGTAGTGGATGTATACGTGGATATCTTTGACTAGAAAAACCCTAGGAGTTATGCTTGAGAATTTTCCTTGGTCATCGGGTTGTGAAGAAACCTCAGGGAAAAATTTATACTTAGGCTCTTCACAGGTTGTGTTATTGATCAGGTTGACCTTTTGTCTTTGATGTTCTTGATTTTTGTGACTTGTGAGTTAGTTGCCATTGTTCGTGAAATTAGGGTTTTCTTCATAAATGAAATGTGTGCTTGATAAGTCTTCATACTTATGTGATCTTCGATGTAGATGCTAGGAATCTGTTGGAGTCTCCTTTGAATCTCTTGTGTATCACTCTACAATGATGTCAATTTCAGTCACTCTTCTTCACTCTGTTGTTTTCTCTTTTTTTTTTTGTGAGTGAATGAGCTCTTTGATGCCCTATTTATAGAAAATAACCTAAGTGGTGCATTTAATTATTTAGATACCACTCGGTGAAAAAGATGCTCGGGCATTATACCATAGACTTCATCCTTGATGAGTATACAACGCTCAAGGTAAGTGACAACTTAGTTTCACTTTTCACATGTTCACCGATGGTTCTCGGTATGTAGAAAATATTTGATTGTCTTCTACATGATTATCGATGATGCTCGGTTTACATTGACAACTTGGATTTTATATGTATACCGACAATGCTCGGTGTGTATTGACTGAGGATATTGGACTCACAAAATCATAAAAAGTAATACCATAGTGCATCTCCATTCATGCTAATTTGGCATATTATCAATGAATATTGGAATTGATGTGAAATATAGCTTTGTATAGTGCAGTTCCATACTTACTTGTATGCTTACATGGGGGTAGTGGAATCACCTAATCCATTGGATGAGGTGTCACCAACTATGGTTCTTGGTCTAGCATCATCTTTACTCAAAGATTTCCTCCACATTTGATTTCTCATTCTCTTGATATCTTCAATAGTGTTCCCATTAGAAAAAGTGCTTGACTTTGTCACTCAGTCTCTGTAGTCCTTTCTCAGGTGACCAACCTTATGACAGTGTAAGAATGTCATTCTGGAGTTAGTCTAGTTCCTTGACCTTTGTGTCTATTTCCTCATACATTTTGCAGCTATGTGTCCATATCTACCACATGTTGTGCAATTTTCCCATGTGTTTTAATCCCAAACATATGAGTTACTAACTCTTCTTGATTGATAGGCACTTTATTATTCTTTTCATTTCCATACTTTCTTTTTCTTTTTCCTGCATTCATGAGATGTGTGGCCATACATTTTGCAAGTAGAACAATATTTTTCCATGTAGGATTCCTTATTTGGTTTTTTCACCTTAGATCTTCATTCATGTGCTTTGTGTCCATGCTTGTTACAGTTATAACAATTACCTATGAATGTAGAAGTGGATTTAGGAATACCTTTAGCTTTTCTCCTGTAAACATTTGATGTTTGGCCTGGTTTTCTAGAGTGATTGCATGACTTCTTCTTTGGTCTTGGATTTGTGTAGAAATATTTGTGATCATCTCAGTTTAATAATTCTCCATTCTTGGTATACCCTAAATCGGTATTGTTGTTGAGTCTTCTTTGTCCATTCAGAAAATCATCCATTCTTTTTGTACTTTCTTCAACTTTCTTGATCATATCATTATGTTGTTTCTAAATCCTTACTTCATGCTTTAGTTTCTCATTTTATTCTCTTAGTTCACCAATAGATTCCAATTTACCATTGATTTCTATGTTAACTCAGTTTGCCTCATGACTCATAAGAACTATTTGATTGGTTATCTCATGATGATGTTCAGTAAGTCTCTGTATTTCAGTTTCTCTCTCTTGCAACTTCTCATTGATCTTCCTCCTGTCACCAATAACTAATGTTCTTTATTGTTAATCTTGGCTATCATTATTCATAACATCAATCATTATTTCCATTTTTGTATCTTTACCGGTCTGTAGTACCTTCATTTTTTCTATCAGATGTTGATTGATTTCATTAAGACTTGTAATGCTTCCTTCTGATGTGTCAGATATATTGCTAGATGTAGATCCTGATGACTCACACAAATCAAGTATCTTGGTGTAGGAGCACCTCCTAGCACATGAGATTTTTTGAATAGTGTTGACACTTGATACATCCAATGCACCCTTGGCCCTAATATATCCAAGTCATCTTGTAGTTCAGGTGTTAGAGTTTGTCAATATTTTAGATCCAATTGTAAGACCTAGTTACAAGTTTGGCCGCTTATAAGCCACTTGGTACACTATGGTCATGGGATCAATAAATGTTTGTTTTGAGGATAGTTAAGTGTCTTAGGATTGTTTTTATAATAAGATAGGTCCCTTACTAGGAGCTTAAGTTGTCTTATGAGTCATATTGTACATTAGTTGCAAAATTGGAAAAGTTGCTTAATTGCAACTTTGCTCAATATTAGCAACTTTTCAAAAAGTTGTTGTAATCCTTCCCCCAATGGATAATTAGTTCAAAAATATTGTAAAACCATTGGAGATGGCCTTCATATCCCTCACAGGTGGGTGGAAGGTGATACAATGTAACGTTTGCTTGAAATCAATAAGAAAACCCTATTCCTCTGCATTTTTACTGTTATAGAAGGTTCTACGGATGAGTACGGTCATAAAATTGCATGAGACCAACTTGGTAATATTCCTTTGCCTCTTATATTTCAGATGTAACTAGTCTAGTGAGAAGATACTATCTCTAACTCCAGATATTGGGATTTTTGTCTCTGTTGCATAGTTTTCACTCAATTTTAAGGGTTTTGTCTTGCTTTCCAGTTTGGAAGCATTTCCACCATGGTAATTGCATAACCTCTAGTGGAAAGCTTCTTTGTAGCATGATATCCATGATTATACAAGTATTTTTCATATTCATGCAGGGATATGGTTGTTTGAATGAGCCCTAGGTGTATATCCCTATGTATGCACCAAGTCTGTAAATGCATAAACAAGCATAACTCTTGGATAGTTGAGAACAAAGGCCTATAATTGTGGATTTAGGGTTTTTTGGGCATCCTCTAAATATTAAAATTGGTTTGAGATAGATAGGATCTCATTAATGAGTACTTCCTTCTTTAATGGAGGCCTAATTAGCCCTTTAGACCAGTTTATAACCCTTTGATATAGCATTTGTAATGAATCACCAAATTTTTGGTGCTCTTGTCCTAAATTTAAATTTGAAAAGGGTATTTGAATTTGTCATGCAAATCCCTTGTTCTTTGGAACTTTCCAAAGATATTTTATCTACACTGCCTAGACAGGGCTACAAGCCTAGAATGGACTATCTAGCATATACATTAGAACAACCCAATCAGTTTGTTTGTGTGAATGAGAAAGGACCATCTAGTTACCTCCATGATTTCCAAGACCCCCTCTTACCTTTGTGTGGCATTGTAAGCCTTGTGGCCATATTTGCACTAAAATTAGTAATATTGTGTCCTTGTGGATCCATTCAAAATGAACCCACCTAAGTCATCCACCATTCTTAGGTCCATGAGAGGTATTGGGAATATGTTTTATGCCAATTTGTAAAGGGTGTGAGTTCCAGGGTTGACCACTCCTCATCAAGGGAGTTTAGATTCCAGTGATTGCATTACTATACCCTTGCCACTTGTGTCAAGTGGTATCAAATCACCTAAGATCCTTAGGTCAGAGATTTTCTTACCACCATGTTGGGAGATGAAGGAGGGTTGTCTTCAAGGATTACCATTGCAGATATTTTTAAGTACTTGAGGGACCAAAGACTAAGGAAGGATACACAAAGAGACATAGAGATGCATCGAGTAATGGGTGAAGTGGTAAGGCTTAAGGAAGAGCTTCGTAGGAAGGTTGGTGGTAACTTTGAGGATGTTGAGGAAGGGAGTGAAGAAGAACCCCTTCAGCAGGAAGAAGAAGAAGTTCCCGCAGATCAAAGGCTGCTAGTGAAGACTCTTAAATCCATGGAGGGAAGAACAATGGACTCTAAGCTTGACTTACCCACCTATGATGGGAAGATGGATCCTGATGCTTCTATGGAGTGGGTAGATGCCCTCTCAAGTTTCTTTTATTGTGAAGATATCCTTGAGAATCAGAGGATAAAGATGACCAAGTCAAAACTCAAGGGTTGCACACTTACATAGCATAACTTCACTCAAGATGATAGGGTGAAGAGTGGAAAGAAAAAAATCACCACTTGGAAGAAGATGGTGAGAAAAATTAGGGAAGCATATGTCCCTAAGGACTATGAAGTCCAACTCCATAAAAGGAGGATGAGTTTGAGACAAAAAGAGATGAATGTATCATCATATACAAAATAATTGCAAAGGCTTGTTATGAAGACCAAGATGATAGAGTTAGAATGTGTAAAACTTGCAAGATACATGCAAGGCTTGAAGATCTCCATCCAAGATGAATTGAGCCTAACCAGTCCTACAACAGTACAATAGTGCTTTCAATTAGCATTAAAGGTGGAGGAAAAGTTCAAAAGAAAACAAGACCAAGTGAATAGGGGCAGGGGCAGCAGCAGAAATAACTTCAACAAAAATTTGAGAGGTAGAGGTAACTCTTGGATTAGGGGAAAGTCAAGTAATATCAGCAAACCTTTTGATCAAAACCAATCAGAGAGGAATGAGACCAATGTAAGAGGAAATTTCAAAGGTAGAGATCCTTTGTTAGAGGAAGAGGGAATGGTCCCTTTATATGTTACCACTACAATCAACTTAGACACAATATTGGAAGACATCCTAAGAAAGGGCACAATAATCAGGGAGAAAGAAGAGCACAACTAATTTATGAAGACAGTCAAGGTGACAATCCAAACCCTAGAGATCTAGAACTAGAAGAAGGCATAATTCTAATGATGAGACAAACATTTCTGCAAGTACCATAGACCATGGAGCCATCACAAAGAAAGAATTTTTTTAGGAAAAAGATAAAGTGCCAAGGAAAGGTATGTAACTTTCTTATAGACTCTAGTTCAACTAAAAAATATGGTTTCTAAGGAAATGATACAAAAGTTAAATTTGAATAAAATTCCCCATCCTTGTCCTTATCATGTATCTTGGCTCACCAAAGGGCAACAAACTTTAGTAATTGAACAAGCATTAATATAATTATCCATAGGTGACTATAAAGACAAAGTCATGTGTGATGTCATTGAGATGGATGATTTCCACCTGTTGTTAGGAAGGCCTTGGCAGTATGATGTGGATGCCACACATAGCTATAGAAAAAACACCTACACCATTGTGAAGGAAGGGATCACCTACACCATGAAACCATTTCCTGATAAAAAAACCAATAAAGAGTCCACTGCTGTAGTCATTGGTAGAAAGGAAATGGAAAGAACATTGAGGGAATCATATAATGAAGGGTATGTGTTGATTTTGAAACCCAAGGACAATGAAGTCTCCAAAAATATAGAAACTATACCAAGAGAAGTCAAAGAACTACTGGATAAATACAGTGATATAGCCACAAATGAACTACCCTCTACCCTCCCACCCTTAAGAGATATTGCTCACCAAATATACCTCATGCTTGGTTCCTCTCTACCTAATAAGGCACCTTACAAGTTAACCCCCAATCAGAATATTGAGATCTCAAGACAAATCAAGCAGATGTTAGAAAAGGGACTAATACAAAAGAGTTTGAGCCCATGTGTTGTCCCATCAGTCCTAGCACCCAAAAAGGATGGGAAATGGAGGCTTTTCATGGATATTAGAGCCATGAAAAAAATTACAAACAGATATAGATTCACTATTCCAAGGATAGAGGACTTATTAGACCAACTTGGAAATGCTTGTTATTTCTCAAAAATAGATCTAAAATCTGGTTATCACCAAATTAGAACACTAGTAGAATTTGGCAAGTAAATGACTAAGTGACTAAAAATTTTAGTCACGTGACTAAAAGTTTTAGTCACATGACCAAAACTGATCATATTTGGAAAATAAATGACCAATTTGGTCATTAGGTAAAATGACTAAATAAATGACCAATTTGGTCATTGGGTAAAATGACCAAATAAATGACTAAATAAATAGTTTAAGGGGTTTTTCCTTTTTGGTTCCACAATTTCATTCATTTTATTGTGAGAGCATATTTTCATCAAAGAAATTTTCAGTCATGGCTTACTATTTTGAATTGGTTTCTCATCTCATGTCTAAAAACAAATTTGACTTGCATCTAATATTAGATCTTCAAATCAAATTAGATTTTCGTTGCACATGTGAAATATTTAACCCTTAAACCTGTTACCTATTTTTTGTTACAAAGACTAAGCTATGCATCTTCATAGCTATAATCTACATTGTTATATGCACAAAAGACACCATAAGAGATTGTAT
>MU226119.1:423648-434268 GCA_018584345.1 Thuja plicata
AACTATAGATGGAAAAACTTGAAATCATGTTTAGTGGAAAGTACTAGTATACATGGTATGATTATTCTTTAAATGGTACTAGCTCAATGGAAGAGCACCTACTTTACAAGTAGGAGGATGATGGTTCAATTCCATCGTGCCTTAATATGAATAAATATATGACTAAATAAATGACCAAATAAATGACCAAATAAATGACTAAATAAATGATCAAATAAATGACCAAATAAATGACCAAATAAACTACTAAATGACTAAATAAATGACCAAATAAATGACTAAATAAATGACTAAATAAACGACCAAATAAATGACCAAATAAATAACTAAATAAATGATCAAATAAATGACCAAATAAATGACCAAATAAACTACCAAATAAACTACCAAATGACTAAATAAACGACCAAATAAATGACTAAATATATGATCAAATCAATGACCAAATAAATGACTAAAATAGTTTAGTCATAAATTTGGTCACGAGATAAATGACCGGCAATAAATTACCACTGGTCACATAACCAAATTTGGTCATTTATCTACAATTTTTGGTAGTTTATTTGGTCATATATTGCTATTTTTGTACTAGTGGAATAAGGTCAGGAGATAAGTGGAAAAATGCCTTTAAGACCACTGAAGGCTTATATGAATGGCTTGTAATGCCATTTGGGCTAAGCAATGCCCCAAGTACATTCATGAGGCTCATGAATGAGATCTTCTCTGATTTTATGGGCAAATTTGTTGTTATTTATTTTGATTACATTTTGATTTTTAGCAGCAGTAGGGAGGAAAATTTAAACCATTTGGAGTAGGTGTTGAGAAGACTTCATGATCACAAGTTGGTCATTAATTTGGAAAAATGCAAATGGACCTCACCATTTTGGGATTTTTCATATTCAAAGGAACTTTGAAGATGGATCCAAGTAAAGTAGAAGCAATTGTGAATTGGCCACCCCCTAAGAACCAAGGTGATGTGAAAATTTTCCATGGTCTTGCTACATTCTATAGATATTTTATTAAGAACTTTAGTCATGTATGTGCCCCAATTTTGGATACAATTAAAGGAGGTAGGAAATCTAAATTTGTTTTGACAAAGGATGCTGATGATGCTTTTCAATACTTGAAAAATAGGGTAGCACAATATCCTATCCCAACTTTACCTAATTTTAACAAGGTTTTCACTATGGAAACAGATGCAAGTAACCTAGCAATTGGTGTTGTTTGATTCAAGAAGGAAAAGCTATAGCCTTCTTCTCTAAAAAATCTAAATGATGCTAAGAAAATATATTCTACTTATGATCTTGAGTTATATGCAGTAGTGCAGGATCTCAAGAAGTGGAGGAACTACCTCCTTCCTAAGGAAATTTTTGTCTACACCGACAACCATGCTCTAAGTTTTCTAAACTCACAAGAGAATCTTAGTGTGAAATAGATCAAATGGATGGAGCAATTACAGTCCTATACCTTCATAATAAAGCACAAGAAAGGACAAGAAAACAAAGTTGCAAATTCCCTCAATAGGAGAGTGGGTTTAGTAGAAGAAGTTCAGTTTTCAAGCATGGGAATTGACTCTTTGAAACACCTATATGTAGATGATTCAAATTTTGGGGAAGCCTACAAGGTTTTCACCACTCTCTTTGGTAGATATCATACTGATTTTATACAATATTTAATCTAAGATGGACTTTTATTTAAAGGTACCCAAATTTTCATTCCAAAATGTTCTATGAGAACTAATATCATAAAGGAGAAACATTATGGAGTTATGAGTGATCATTTTTTTATAGACAAGACCATAGAATTAGTGAAGAGAAGTTACCATTGACCCAAGATGACTCTCGATATTAAAAATTTTATTCAGTCTTGTACAATTTGTCATCAAGCTAAAGGTTTCACCACAAACCAGGGACTATATTAGCATTTACCAATACCTTCTAGGCCATGGGTGTCAATATCAATGGACTTTGTCATGGGTTTACCAAGAACCAAGTAGGGATTTGATAGTATTTTTGTCATTGTGGACAAATTTAGCAAGATGGCACATTATGTCCCTTGCAATATCACTAATGATGCATCTCACATTGCACAACTCTTTTTAAAGGAAGTAGTTAGACTTCATGGACTCCCAAAGACTATAGTTTTAGACAGGGATGTTAAGTTCCAAGGACACTTTTGGAGGACACTCCACAAGAAATTGGGTACAAATCTAACTTATAGTTCAGCATATCATCCCCAAACAAATGACCAAATAGTAGTCAATAGATCCTTGGTAAATCTATTAAGATGTCTTACCAAAAAACACTCACAAGGTTGGGATGCCATCTTGCCCCAAGAAAAAATTGCATTTAATGACTCCATCAATAGATCTAGTGGCAAGAATCCTTTACAAATAGTTTATGGAGTGCATCCTAAAGGACCATTGGATCTTGATGATCCACCTTCTGATTTTAAAATCAGTTCCCAAGGAGAAGACTTTGCTAAATTCATTTCACAAGTTCATAAGGAAGTGAAACAAAAACTAGAAAACACCACTCTAAAATACAAGACAAATGTAGATAAAAGGAGAAGGGAAGTTCATTTTCAAATAGGGGATAATGTATGGGCTTATCTCAAACTAGAAATAATTCCTAAGGGTAGACATACCAAGCTTCATATGAAGAAAATTGGACCATGTACAATTCTACAAAAAATGGGTGACAATGCATATGAGATCTCTCTTCCCCCCAAACTTTTTATTTCCCCTATCTTTAATGTTGCAGATCTTACTCTTTTTAAAAGTGATGTAGGTACCTATGAGATCCAGATAGATGTTGATGACTCTTTGGATGATACCTATGTCACAACTCTTCCACCAAGCACACTAGTTCTGTTAGACAAGATCCTTGCAACCAAGGAATGGAAGAAGACTTGAAATCACACATATATGTAGTGTTTGGTAAAATGGAAGGGAATCCCTAATATTGATTTCATGTGGCTGACAGAGTATTAGATAAAATCACATGGTTCAACTGTAGATCTCCTCAACTTGAGCTCTAATTCTCATGGGGAGTATGGTGCAGGAGCACCTCCTAGCACATGAAAATTTTTAAAGATTGTTGACACTTGATACATCTAATGCACCCTTGGCCCTAATAAATCCAAGGCATATTGTAATTCAGGTGTTATATTTTTTCAATCTTTTAGATCCAATTGTAAGACCTAGTTACAAGTTTGGCCACTTATAAGCCACTTGGTACACTATGGTCTTGAGATCAATAAATATTTGTTTCTAGGATATTCAAGTGTATTAGGATTGATTTTATAATAAGATAGGTCCCTTACTAGGGGCTTAACTTGTCTTATGAGTCATATTGCACATTAGTTGCAAAATTGCAAAAGTTGCTTGATTGCAACTTTGCTCAATATTAACAACTTTTCAAAAAGTTGTTGTAATCCTCCCCCCAACGGATAATTAGTTCAAACATGTTGTAAAACCATTGGGTATGGCCTTCATATCCCTCAAAAGTGGTTGGAAGGTGATACAAAGTAACTTTTTCTTGAAATCAATAAGAAAACCCCATTTCTCTACATTTTTATTGTTATAGAAGGTTGTACAGACATGTACGGTCACAAAACTGCATGAGAATAACCTGGTAATATTCCTTTGACTCTTAGCTTTCATATGTTATTGGTATGGTGAGAAGATCTTATCTCTAACTCCAAATATCAGGATTTTTGTCTCTATTACACAATTTTGACTCTATTTTAAGGGTTTTGTCTTGTTTTCCAATTTGGAAGCATTTCCACAATGGGAATTGCATAACCTCTGGTGGAAATCTTATTTATAGCATGCTCTCCATGATTCTACAAGTATTTTTAATATCCATGTAGGGAGATGGCTGTTTGAATGAGCCCTAGGTGTATATCCCTATGTATGCACCAAGTCTATAAATGCATAAACAAGCATAACTCCTAGACAGTCAAGTACCAAGGACTGTAACTATGGATTTAGGGTTTTTTGGGTATCCTCTAAATATTATAATTTTTTTTAGATAGATAGGACCTCATTCATGAGTACTTCCTTCTTTAATGGAGGCCTAATTAGCCCTTTAGACTAGTCAAAAACCCTTTGATCTAGCCTCTATAATGAATCACAAAATATTTGGTGCTCTCATCCTAAATATAACTTTGAAAAGGGTATTGAATCTTTCATTCAAATCTCATGTTCTTTGGAGCTTTCCAAAGATATCTGATTTGTACTGCCTGGACAGGGCTACACACCTAGAATGGATTGTCTAGCATATACATTAGAAATACCCCAATCAGTTTATTTGGGTGAATGAGAAAGGACCATCTAGTTACCTCCATGATTTCCAATACCCACTCTTACCTCTGTGTGGCATTGTAAGCCTTTTGGCCATATTTGCACTAAAATTAGTATATTGTGTCCTTGTGGATCCATTCAAAATTAACCCACCTAAGCCATCCACCATTCTTAGGTCCATGAGAGGTATTGGTAATATTTTCTATGCCAATTTGTAAAGGGTGTGAGTTCCAGGGTTGACCATTCCTCATCAAGGGAGTATAGATTCCAGCAATTGGATTACTATACCCTTTCCACTTGCATCATATCTCTTCTTCATGATAGTCAGTTTCATTGTTGCAAGATGCCATAAATTTTCTTTCATCCAGTAGCTCTCTCATCTTGATTCTTTCTTCTTTTTATTTCTCATAGAATATTTGTATCTGCAACTACTAATTTTCAATATTCTTATCAAGCTTATACCTTTCCATTGTATGATATTTTCTCTCAAGTGATTTAAAATTTTCCAAATAATAGATCTATCTCTGATACCAATTGTTGGATAATGGAATGACGTGTACTAAGCGGGGAGGGGTGAATCAGTACACTTAAAACTTTTATCACTTTATCCTTTAGTAATCTTTACTTTCATTACTGACCATATTTCTTTTCTACCTTATGCATGTAATATCAAAACATAAACTTAATTTCATGTAAACATTCATAGAAACATTCATGAAAAGTAGTTACAAGTGACACAAAAATTGGTAACGTAGAAACCCCTGTTAGAAGCTAAAAACTATGGTGGGGATGAAACCCACAAATATTTACTATTTGCAGAATGGAAGGTGTTAGTTAAGGCTACAAGTTTGATCACTTCTGATGATCTTACCCTCTGTTCTGCTCAGCATGCATCTTGTTCTTCACAACTAAATTATTTTTGTTGTGTCCTTATGCATGAAACTCTCTGTCTGATCCATAGATGTGTGATGTGGCTACAATCATCTTGGTTTTATTGATTACTACATATATTTATACAATGTATTGACCTAATTAGGTTTCACACTTTACAATAAAAACTCTATGATCAAAGGTTTACAACTTCACCTTGATCTCCTAGGTTGTAAGTTTACAATCAATTAGACTGATTTAAAAAATTACATATGATTTACTTGTTCCTCAATAAATGGTTTTATAGCTAAGCATATAGATAATTATAAAAATAAAGTTCTTTATCTAGCGAGTATCTCATATCCACTTTTCTCAAAATTAAAACTCTCTCGGTAGGCTGGTGATTGATTTTCTCTATAGTCTGTGCTCGGTGATGTCTCTAAACTGTCTATCAGTTTACTCTATAAACTGTGCTCTCAGTTTACACTATAAACTATTTGTCGGTGATAGTCTAGTTTTGGTGTCCATTATGCTTGTATGTTTTGGTGACCTTTGTTCTTGTCTAAATATTGTCACTCAGTGATCATGTTACCGACAATCCAAAAATTGTTTCCTTGTATACTAATGACAAATATGATCCTTTAGGATTATCAAAAAAATAGAACGGGGTCATGTTTAAGGAACATGGCCTATTTCATAAGATTCAAAATCTTTCCCTGAAAATTGCTTTGGGTTTACCATTAGGAAAAGGCTTGGTCAACCAACCCATAGCCTTGGATTTGGTTTGACCTAAACCTTGGAGGCCATCTCAATCCACAGACAAAATATGGACTTTGGCCAAGTATCAAAATGCATTTTCTATAGAATATTTTGACAAAAAAATCCCCATTATAGATTAGACTAAGTAGATTCTAAATATGTAATTTAAAAAAAAAATGATTAATTTTTCTATTTTTCAATAAATTTATATTAAAACATGCGTAGAAACTAGAGATGACAAACTTTCTTCTTATTTTAATAAATTTTTTATTTGAAGGTTTCTTGAAAAAAAATTGTATGACATCAAACTACAAATAATTCCTTTAAAAAAATAAAAATAATAAGTTTAGGTCAAATTATGCTTGTCGTGCATGGAACATTTTAAAAACAAAAATTATGCCCAATAAAAAATAATAATAAAACATTATTCACTAAAAGAATAGAAAAAAATATATTTCTACCAATCTTGACTCTGTTACATACCATGTCCCAAGAGGATTCAAATAAATAGTTTCATTTAGGTAAAATTATGTTTTTCATACACTGGCATAGTACGGTCCTGAAAAGGTGACTTTTAAAATGTGGTTTTCAGTAATGCCTATTAAAAAAGGAATTTTGTCATCTAGGTATTCAAATAAATTACATATCTAGAAAATAGACTGCCATTACTATAATTTATAGTCCTAACTTTTTTTTAGATTCAATCTCTAAGTGCTTCAAAAATTTAGGTCAAACATGATAAATTTGAAAAAAATAGGAAAACTAGTTCCACTTTTTTGTCTAGGAAGTGGACTCAACTTCTTGTTGGCACCATGAGGGAAGGTTGTTGTTGCAAAGTTTTGAAGTCCATGAGTTCAAAAATGTAATTCAGAGAAAATGTGCTAATGTTTAACAAAGGATATCTAAATATATTAATGAAACAAGAGAATGTTTGAAGGAGATGTCTAATATATACCAATATTGTCTCTGGTGGCCAGCTACTATTGATAGTTTCAAAAATAAAATTGAAAGCATTGAGTCTGAGCTGAATGGTATTGTTAGGAATTATGATTTCTTCAAGGATAAAGGGGCTACGTAGAGAATAAGAGTTGGTAAATTTCAAGCTGACTTTCTATATGTTTTAAGATAGAGGGAAGACTTGGTGAAGAATTCGGTTGAGGTCTGGATATAACATATTTTTAGAATTATTTTTGATGCAGGGGAGTATGAACGTTAGTAGTGTCTCCAGACTAGTCATCATCATTTGATTAATTAGTTCTACATGATAGTTTGTCTGCATGGATGAGTTCTATTACAATGTAGTGGAAGCAAGGTCTTCCAATTATAAAAGAAAGGTACAAGAATTGTTTTCATGTAAAAATATTTTTGATTAAGTGATAAAAAGGTTTTAGGGACCCAAAACCCACTACAAAAAAGTTATATATAGATAAGCAATAGAGTTCAAAATAAACTAGACTAAGACCTAAAGACACCAAAAATAAAAGTTGGCCAATATAGAAAAAAATATAGCACTAAACCAGAAGCCAACCAAAGACCAGGAAACATACACTCACAAATACACCAACACAAAATAGAATTGGACAATTTTTTAAAGAAGCTCTACAACTTCCAATTCCAGTTGCTCCATCTTTGCATAAACACCCTTGAGATCTTGAATATCATTATTGACCTTGATCACCTTCTTCTTAGTACTAGCACGGGTCCTTTTTGTAGGACCAACAACCTCTTCAAGGCTGGTCTCCTTCACATCATCAACTTGGACCATTGCTTTCTCCTAGTTCATCTATCTGAGTTTTCTCACAAGAGTCTTCATGTTCTCTACAGATGACTTCAGGATATTGTGGGTCTATTCTCTAATTTTCCTCAAGGTAGACTCTAGATTGGAGATCCTAGTATCCATAGTCTCAAAATTTTTATCATAATCAACAACCATGGCTTATGCATCTCCAATAGCTTTGGTTAGGTTTTTAACATCGTCAGAGAAAGTGTTTTCCTTACCCACACCAAGCGCTTTCAATAAATCCTTCTTGATGGAAAAATCCCTTTGCTTGCTTTTAATCTCTTTCACTTCATGAAAAACCCACCTAGTGATTCTATACAAATCCAACGCCCCCTCTTTAGTTGGCTGAAGGACACCAAAGTACCCTCTTTTCTATGATTTTCTAGAGCACTGAGAAAATCCCCTTCCTGGGAATACACCCCATCTGATTTGAGAGCCTCCTTACCAGGGAGGGTCATAGAGGAACCCTTATCAAAAGAAACGCTCTTCTATTGATCAAAGATATCATCAAAATTAGGGGTCAGGGGAGGGGAAGGAGCAGGGGACCTTCCCAAAACATTTCTGATACTCTTGGGAGGGGAAAAACAAGTCTTCTACTTAGTGGGGTTTAGGTAATCATTGACATATGTATTCGATCCTCTCTCCTCATCTTCATCTTCAACATACCAATCACACTCTTCCTCCATAACATTTTTCTTCTTCCCATCTCCAATATAACAAGATTTTCTTACTTTTTTAGCAGTCGAGGAGGATGAGGGATCATTAATTTTCCCTTTTCCCTTTCCAAAGGGATTAATTTTCTTGATAGGGGTGTCCAAATCCATATCAACCTCGGTGTCATAATATTCCTCACTATCATCACCGTCACCAATATCTTCATCCTACGACTCAATATTTTCCATAATAGGATGTTCAACTGTGGAATCTTTAAAATAATCATAAATTAACAGAAATAAAACCTCATGGAGGACATGGTTACCCCCAGGATTAGTCATGACATCAAATATGGTAGAATTAAAAGAAATAAGAAAATAGAAAGGAAAGGAAAACTTATCACCATGTCAAAAGTGATTAAGGAGCACTCTATACCCACGTAAACTTTCCATTGAGGGTGAAATACTACATAACTGCAAACAAAACCCTCCTCCAAAATTTCTTGATGGATTTTGACAAGTAGTTAGTCTTATTAATATTCACCAGCTTCTACTTCTCATATTCCTCTTTAGGGAAGTATTTAACTATCAATTCAGTAAACTTAAAGTATTTATAGAAATTATTTCCTTCTAGTGGGAGACCGGTAACTTCAGTAATGACCCCTTCATCCACAGTCATAGTTCTACCAAAATTTTCATCTTTCCATTGCACCAATCCTTTTTGAAAATCTTTGTAATCACAAGAATGCGACCATGGATCCTTTCCATAAAAATTATAACTTTTCCCTTGTGTTGGGGACTCCACACCTTTGGCTTACTCCTCCATTCTTCACAATCCAAAGGCTCCATTCTCTTTCTATCCAGACCCATCTTACACTTTACACCATGGACCACAACTAAAACCCAAACAACCCAGAATATGGTAAATTATAGGTAAGTTTAATTCTTCTTATACCATAAACTCACAAAATGTGCGAAATCTTGTGATAATTAACTTCCAGTCTGTCGATTGGACAAACACCAACTCTTTTCATATTGAACTATTCATTTTAAATTTTATTTGAATTAGTAGCCACTACTCCCACTTTCCTATGGGTACGATAAAAAATAAGGATGTCTTTAGCATAATGAATAAATGCCACCTCACCTTGCCAAGTAATAGGTGAGTCAGATTTGACCCCAACATTGGCAAGCCAGTCATCCATGGTATTAATCTCCCTATAACCATGGGATATGTATGAGAAATCAAAAGAATTAATTATTTCTCTGGTTGGAGAAATAATTTTTTAGTGGTCCAAGATGGTTTACTTTGGCCCCTAAGACACCTAATAATATTTTTAGAGTCCCCCTCTATCCAAAACTTTTTGTACTTCAATCTTTTAGCCAAACTCTATGTATGATATGCTCTCATCGCCTCAACATGGTAGTTAGTCTGAATTTATTATAAAAATGATTATTTTGATCTTATTTACTAAAATGGAATATTTGGTCCTTTTCCATTGTTGGAAAAAAGGGGGAGAAAATGAAGAAGAAGAACTAAACTGAAAATGGAACTACTTAACGTAGGAGGAGTTTTGGGTTTTTGGATGCTTTGGAGTTTTTTTGTTTTTACTATTTCGCCATCAATGCCAAAGGGGGATATTTTTGAGATATTGTTGTTGGCATTGTTGTCATTAATGTCAAAAATTTTGTACAACTTGATTGTGCTCTAGGTAATGAACATAAACTGATCTATTATATACAGTATTATATGATAACGAATATTGTGAACAGTTATCCTTGGTTTGGTAATGGTGGTATATATTTTTTATTCATCCATTGTATTCAGTGGGTAAAGTCTGGATGGTTATATTTAGCCACCATTTTTAGAGTTCTTTCCGGGTATCCTCGCTATATGGTCATTCATGCAATACATAAGAGTTTTTGTATAACTATGGTATTCATTTATGGACCATTTCTTCTAGGTGTTATTATTTGGTTGACGCTAGATTTTGTGGTAATCAAGACATGCTCTTGGTAATGGCATTCTCATTGTACCTAGAATATATTCTTCTTTTGGTGCTTATTCTATGTAAGATGGTTATCCTATGTAAGATCTATCTTTGGGGCCCCTGGTATTGTGGTATGAATTTATCATATGTGTGACCTATCTTTTAGGTTCAGTGCTAACGGATTGATCGTCTTTGTATATCTCAACATACTTTGTTCTGTATTCAAGCTAACATATTTTTCCAGGCCAGTATATATTTGTA
>MU226119.1:434391-453924 GCA_018584345.1 Thuja plicata
ATATACATATACATATACATATACATATATATGTATATGTGTGTGTATATATATATATATATATCTATACACACACATATATATAGGTATATGTATATTTATATACACATATACATATATATATCTATACATATATATACATATACATATATACATCTACATCTACATATACATATACATATATATACATATATATATTTATATATATATATATATATATATATATATATATAGTTGGAAGTCTAATATGGGAAAGCAGTAACTGAGAGGGGGGTGAATCAGATCTATAAAACTTCCACCAATTCTAAACAAACTAATTCAACCATGTATTCATAAACATAAACTAAAATATTGTAAAGATTAACATCTAATTATGAACACAACACAAAGATTTTGGTAACCCAGGAACCCTTGAAGGTAAAACTGGGGTGGGGATGACACCCAAAAATTTTCACTACAATAGTAATAAAATGTGTCTGTTAGGGCTACAAAGTTTTGATCACTTCTAATGATCTACCCTATGAGAGGTCTGCCCTATTAATACCTTACAGACTTATACAATTTGTACCTTGTTAAAGGATTTACACTTACAAAAAAGTAAGCACTTGGTTAAGATATTTACAAAGGCCTATTAGGACCACTCTGTTAAGAGATTTACCCTAATTCACTTATTAGAATGTATCAGTAACTAATCCTTCATTATGCACTACAAATACTGATAAGAAATCTCCTCTTTCCAACTCTTAACTGATCACTCAATCTGATTTATCTATGTTCTTCTCTTCAGTATTCTTCTTGGTGACTCTGTCTTGTCAATGCTTTAGATATGTAGAACATGCATATATTATCGATCTCTTCTTTTCACATTTGCATCCAAACATACATACTTCCCCACACATATAGATACACACACACACATATATATTAGGGTTTTAATAATCCCATATATAGATCATCCAGATTAAGATCAACGATCTAGATCCATCATATTTTGCGGCTTAATTTTGATTGGTTGTATGGCTTGCATAGGGATCCATGATCATATAAATAACCTACAATTAATGCATTAAATCACTTTGCATGACCATTAAATGCTCCATAGAAGTCGGCCAAAACATTTTACCTGGGTATTTGTGCCATTCCAAACACATATACAAAATTTTTTTTACTTAGCATAACCAAACACTAGTGCTCGGTCAATATTGTCTTTCTCGACATAACTATATGTTGTCGCTCGACACTAACTCTTCTATCCAACTTGAAAATCATTCTTCTCAACATCTATTGAGTACTTGGTGACCTCTAACTTGCTCAGTGGTGACTACTACTTGGTCTCAGACTTAATGGGATGGCTCAGTCGCAGTGATGACCAACCAACCTACCTTGATTATGACTAAGTGCGGGACACTAATAGACAAAAAAACTTGGACATAAACAATCTTCCCCTTTGTCATTAGTCGTAACAACACTTTTTCATGACTCTTGAGTTCTTTATAGAAAAAGTATAGTACTCATAATAAATTAGAATGTATAAATCAGATCTCCCCTAGGATTCTTACTTGGTCTTTCTCCATAAAGACTTCACTACCTTACAACATATATACATACATACTTACATTTCCTCTATTGAATCTTATGACATTTCCCCCTTGTTTTTGTCACGCTTGTCACTTTTCTCTACTATGGTCATTGGGGTCAAACCATACTTATCCAAAAATGGTTGTAGGGATCTGTAATATCATTGCTAATGCATTGTCCCAACTTGTCCTTATAGATTCCAAAACTTGAAATTTGATTTCTAGCTCGGTAGCTAGATCAATCAGACTCTCTACAATGTTCAAAGGTGGATTTTTCTGTGCTAGTTCCTTTTCTGCTTTCACCTCTTTTTGTATAACCTCCAAATGAGGTGTCAACATTGGCTTAATTGAAATCAATTTTTCCCTTATTCTCACATCATTAGGCATAAGATCGACTAGTCTCCCTTGGGCATGTGTCAACTTGCTAAAATGAAAAGAGCATGAACTTGCATCCATGCTCAGTGACTGTCTCATTGAGTTTAAATCTATTTGTATCTTCTGAGTAAGGTGTTGATTCTCTTTTGTAAATTATTCAATATCACATAGTTGTTTGTACAAATAGAGAATATTCTCTATCACTTCTTCTAAGTTTCTTACCAGATCAAAAAAGTGCAACCTGCTTCTCGGTAAGCTTTGCTGCAACTTTCTTAAGTACCTTGGTCTCCAATTTTCACTTTGATTGTTGCAGGAGTTTTTCATTTGCATGTATGTCATCAGTGTTCACCTTCTAAACAATATGAACAAGTTGTTACAAGATAGGTGCCTACTCATTCAGGTCTTGAAATTCAAATGTATCAACAAATATTTCCTTAATTTCATGTAGTACTTTCTTCTATTGATGTTCTCATTTCAATTCTTCCTACTTCCTCTTCATGTTCAGTAAGTCCTGCAAGATCATTATATGCTTGTAAGATAAGTTAATAGAATCCCATTTTGGAATGACTATAAATTTGGTAAGTCTAACTTTAGAGCTCTTATCCTTCTTCTTCTTGTGTGATTTCTTCTTCATTGGCTTTGGTAAGCTTCTACTCAGTTTGTGTTCACCTTTCAAAATACTAGTATCACCACTGATTTATACTATATCCTTCTAAGTATTAAGGATCTTCTCGATAGATGTATCAGCACTCTTAACTTCAATAAATAATAAAGGAGTAACTTTAGGTAAGTGTACCAATGCTTTAATGGCCTCTTCCTCCTTAGGTTCTTGTTTCTTCTTAGTTTCAAGAGTCTTGGTCACCTCTGTGACTTCTTTAAGTGATTTGGAGATATCTAATGCAGAATTTTATGCTTTCTCTTCTTTGATTTTATCTCCCTCTCCATTGTCATCAAGATTTCCCTTGGTAGGTGAATCTGGAATTATGAGTTCCTCATTTCCCTATTCCTCGACATTAAAACCTTGTGTTTTCTCATCAACTGTTAAGTCCTCAATTTGTTCTTCCTCAACTTTATCTTTCTCCTCATCTTGAACATCTTCCTTCATCTCATTCTTATCAATGTCTATCATTTCATCTTCAATATCATCATCTGTATTATCCTTATTATTATATGGATCATCAATGTCTTCTTTGTTGTCAGGCTCAACCTGTCTAGATGTGCCTTCATCTTTATTCTTGTCAACTTTTAATCCAAATATGATCTTCCATGTCCTTTGGGTTTGTTGTACAACACCTTCTACATCATTCTTTAGTATGTAATAGGCTCTCAATTTAGGAATGAATATATTCCTATATTGATCCATAAATTTATCTTTTTGCTTCTTTGTTAACTCAGGCATAATTTGAGCTAATTCTCCTTCTCTGATTTGCCTTTTTATCATCATGGCTGCATGCTGCCATCTCTCATCAATTTTGTTTGCTAGTTCATCAAGGACTAGGTTCCCAATTTCCGAAGGTGTCATCTTATATAATACTAACATGTCCATCATAGCTTCCTCTATCTTAGCCTTATAAGATTTTCTTAATTTCTCAAAGTTAATAAAATAAAACCTTGACAAACCTGTTGAATTCTGGATGTTGTGACAAATTTCATCAACATTAGAAGGATGTCTATGTGTTGCAACTTTGAACTTGTTGATGTCCTCAGTTTCTGTCAATTCTTCATCTTCTTCATATTTACCCATAATATATTTTCTTCATGGATTTCTTTTAGGGTGTCTTGACTCAAATTCAGTTTGAACTTGTTTTCTCTTTCCTGAGCTTACCCCTTTTGTAGGATTTGATAAAGAAAAATCCACAGTTCACCAAGAACACCTGCATCCAAATGACCTGTAACTGGAAGGAAACCAAAGAGACAAAAAGAAGAGCTTGGAAAATCTCAAGCGGTGTGAGAAAAATTGTATTCCAATATAATGAACAAATAATTACAAAGTTCAACCTATAAGGTGAACGAAACCCTAAAAAGGTAAAAAACTAGGTTGCACATAATAATTAATATAAATATGAATTATAATGCAGCTAAGAGACAGCTTAAGTAAATAGAGTAATAAACAACTTAATTAATTAAATCAATGTGATCTAATTAATAAGTGTAGACATATAATTACTCTACCACCCCCCTTAAGTGAAGGTTAGGAGGTAAGCTAACCTAGCACAGCTATGAAAGCAAGAAAAATGGGTCCTAACAACAAGGCCTAATCAAGTACCCAATACAAGGAAATCTCTATAAACTAGAGATAAAGGAGAAAACCCAGTGGGAAAAACCCCTCTCCAAAAAATGATAGAACAAACATGCTGAAAAAAAATGAAGGAAGGAAGGTCTCAAGAAGAACCCCAAAGGACAACTTCCGTCACCCCAAGCATAGAACACAAATGAAGATAGCTTGGAAATGCAAAAGGTTTAGTGAAGATGTCAGAAACCTTTGTGTCATTGGGAATGTACTCCAAAGTGAGAACACCATCATGAATCTATTGACGGATGAAATGCATATGAAGCTCAATGTGTTTAGTGCACTGATGCTCCACCAGGTTGCAGGAAATATGAATAGCACTCTAATTATCACACCATAGAATAGTGGGACGATCAGGGGGAAAACCAAAATCAGTCATCAACTACCAAAATGATAAAATCTCCTGACTAGCATGCACTGCAGCTCTATACTCAGCCTCTATAAATGAAAATGTGTGAGCATTTTGCTTCTTGCATGACCATGTGATAGGACTAGAGTCAAGACAAAAGACAAAGACAGAAGTAGACTTCCTATCATCAAAATCACTAGCCCAATTTGAGTCAGTGAAGCCAATAATGTGAGGAACCCCTGATGTGTAATGAATTCCATACAAAATAGTGCCCTTAATGTATCTCAAAATGTGCTTGGAAGCTTTCCAATGACTCTCATGAGGCTCATGTGAAAATTGAGAGACAAGACCAACTGCAAAGGAAAGATCAGGATGAGTGTGTGTCAGGTACAAAAAAATGCCAACCAACTGTCGATACAATGTGGGAACCACTGAAGGCAAAGTGCAAGAGGTAGACAAGGTAACACCTGACTAAAAAGGTGTGGGAGTAGGCTTGCAAGAAAGAACTTCAAAGCACCGAAGCATGTCAAGAGCATACCTCTACTAGTAAATGAAGATCCTAGCAGAGGACTGAACAATCTGCAAACCAAGAAAGTAGTGTAACAAACTAAGATCAGTCATCTCAAACTGCTCCATCAATGTGCACTGAACATCCTGAATCATAGAAGATGAGCTACCGATGATGAGAAGATCATCAACATATAGCAAAAGGATCAAAACCTCATCTGCAAGATGTTGAATGTAGACTATGGGATCGGAATGGTAGCATGTGAATATTGTAGAAAGAAGGAAAGAGTCCATCTTCTCATACCAAGCCTGAGGGGCCTGTTTGAGACCATACAAGGAACATCAAAGTTTGCAAACCAAGGAGGAATCCTACACAAATCCCTGAGGCTACTCCATGTAAATCTCCTGAGTGAGATCACCATGCAAGAATGCACTCTTCACATCCATCTAAAAAATGGGCCATCCCTGAGAAGCTACAAAGGATAATACAAGGTGAGTAGAGTTAATCTTGGTGATAGGGGCAAATGTATCAGTGTAATCAATACCCTCAACCTGTGAAAAACCCTTCACAACAAGACATGCCTTGTACTTATCAATAGAACCATCAGCAACAAACTTTGTATGATACAACCACTTGCGTCACACTAACTTTATCCCCTTGGGAAGAGAACAAAGATCCCAAGTATGATTCTTCATCAAAGAAGAATACTCCTCCTCCATAGCACTGTCCCACTTAGTATGTCCTGTCACTGCTGAAAATGTCTGAGGATCACCACAAATGGCATGAATCAGAAGGTTAGAACCTACAATATAAGACTGGGTCCGATGGGAAGATGAAGGGTCACCAACCAGAGATCTTGCAGCCTCAATTGTAACACAAGCCCATCTAGGCATCTGGAGGATCCTGTGGTGGAGGTAAATGGGGATCACCAAGATCATCATCCTCATCATCCTGAAAAGAATCTGGAAGGGATGAGGGAGTAGTGGTAAGTGAAGTAGACTCTGGAAGCAGGGTATCTACTGTAGGAAGGTGCTCATCAAATTGAACATCCCATCAAAATAGGACCTCTCTGGAATCAGGATTAAACAACTTGTATGCATTAACATCCTCGCAATAGCCAACAAAAATGAGGTATCGACTCTTTCGCTCCATTGATATCCTCTGAGCATTAGGTACAAATTCCCATGCTTCGCTACCAAAAACTCAGAATGAAGATACATCAAGCTTGACATGAGACCAAGCCTCCTCAGGAGTCATATGTCAAACTGCCTTGTGAGGCATCTGATTCTAAATATAGTTTGCACAATTGACTTCTTCTACCCAAAAAGAAAAATCCATGGACCTAGAATGAATCATACAATTAGCCATCTCCTAAAGTTTTCTATTCTTTCTATTTACCACACCATTCTGCTGAGGGGTGTAGGGAACTAAAAATTGATGTTGAAGACCATGTTTAGAGAAAAAAATCCCTAAAATCTTGGTTCACATACTCCCTTCATTATCTGTGTGTATCCTCCAAATAGAAAGACCAGATTGGTTTACCACAAATGTCATAAAGACTCTAAATGAATCAAAGACATTAGACTTGTACTTCATAAAGTACACCCATGTGCATCTGGAGAAGTCATTAATGAAAGTAAGCACATATTTGGCACCAGAAAAAGAAGTAGGAAATGACATGAGGTCACTATGAATCAACTCCAAGGGTGCCAAAGAACAAGTAGCTCATCCCTAAGGAAAAGGATCCCTATGTTGTTTTCCAAGAACACAACCCTAAAAAACACCATCAGTGCAAGAAATCTAAGGAATCCCAAGAACAAGTGCCTGTGTGATCATCTGCTAAAGATATCTGTAATTGACATGGCCCAAATGCTCATTCCAAAGTCTTCTCACTGAATCTACATGTGCTATAAGAAAAGAACCTGTACCATCAGAAGGTTCAAATCCATCAAATCAGTATAGGTAGGATCCAGAGTCAACACTCCCAGTAGCCATAATCAATTCAGAATCATGTAAGTCTTGAATAACCACATCATGTGGTGAGAACTCAACTATCTTACCAAAACCAGAGTGGAAAATCTAATAGATGGACAATAGGTTCGTCGAGATATTAGGGACTAGAAGAACATCTTGAAGAGAACCCCCAGCTAATGCAATAGAACCAGAACCCAAAACTAAGAGATGTGATGAGTTCCCAATAGCAATCTATGAAGTAGCACAAGGAGCAAGTAAGGTGACCAACTACTGAGTGCGAGTCATGTGGTGAGAGGCACCGAAATCCAAAATGTAGGTGGGCCTAGAAGTTGTTGCTTGTGCAGTAAGAGCGTGACCTTTCTCTGGAGGGGAGAATGTGGACTAAGGACAAGAAATGTGATGCTCCTACATGGCTTCCTCTAAATCCTCCAAATTTTTCCAACACCTAGAAACGGGATGTCCATCGTTGCCACAAAAACTACAGGTTTCAACTGATTTCTTCTTAGTCATGGAGGTAAACTCAGTAGAATTGGAAGAAGATTTACCCTTGGAAGGGTTAGCTGGAGGTTTTGAATTAGTTTTGTATGTAGGTTTGGAGGAATATTCACTGCCTACTGAATCTTTCTTTAGCTTGGATTTCTATTTTGGTTTCCCCTGTGAAGACTGAGCAACCAATGCTTGGCTTGAAGAGCTAATAGCATCCATCTGTTGGATCTTTTCCTATTCCCGTATCAACCAATCATAGAATGTCTCAAAGGAAGGCATGGTGTGTTTGGCACCCAAAGCATCCATGGTGGAGTAGAAAGTGGAAGAAAAAATTTGATACTATCCTCTCAACTTTGAGAGTATCAAGAAGATACACTCATCATCTATCTTGTTCCTCCCACATCCCTGCAAAACTGAACGTGGAGATTTGAACTTAATCAAGAAGTTCTCCATAGTGGGAAAGATGGTAGGAGTCAAAGTGGTCAACTTTGCATCAAGTTTAAGTTCCTATAATTCATTCATTGTGCCAAACAAATCTACAAACTTGCCCCAAATAGCTCAAGGAGTGGTCAAACCATCTAGGTGAAATAGGAGACTATCAGAGATGTTCAGTGAAATCAAGCCCATGGCTACATCCATTTTGTTTCTATGTTGAAGAACATCAAAATGGCATTATAGAATAGGTTGGTGCTCATCCATACATGACCATAAGCCACATGACATAAGCAGCCTGGTCATGCATGCTTTCCAGGTGTGATAGTTATGTGGTGTCAGCCAGGCCACACAAGGGTCCAACATTGAGAGAAGAAGATAGAAGAAGAAGGGTATTTTCTGAAGTAAATTATAGAAAGGAAAATGTACCCCCCACAATGTATAATTCTATCCCATGTACACCAAATAAATAACTATAGAAAGCATGAAAAGAAAGGAGAAAACTTGGACGCCAGATGTAGAGATGGAGGAAACTAAAGCCTCTACTTTGATGCCAAAAAAAGGAACTCAAATGAAAAAATAATTAAAAAAACCAACATCATCTTCTCCATCTCAGAAAGAGATTTCTGTCAATATTTTGTTTTCTAAAAAAAGATACCGTATGCAAAAGTTATGGCCAAAAAACCAACTGCACCTCTAAAATTGAGCTCTCTGGAAAAACACAGTCCTGGGAAAAACGTTGATGATAAAATGGCCATCACACTTCCCAAGAAAAAAATTTATGGCCATATGCATGTCAATAGGCTGTCACGCCGAAAAAAAATTTGGCCGCCGAAAAAATTGAAAAAAGTCACCGGAAAAAAAAATGCATCGAAAAGTGACGTCACTTTTCAGCTGCTAACATCAGTGGTAGCACTGCGACGGCATTCCGGTGGCACTACGGTGGCTCCCGGGTGATGGCTACCAAGTGACCAACTGGTGGCGCGCTAGCAAAACCAAAGCACGGGCTGAGCTAGGGTGGCGCAGCGGCGACGTGTTGGTAGTGTGACCGGCAATGCCCAAAAAAGCACTAAAAATGGTTTTTTTTTAAAAAAATTTTGATTTTATGCCTCAAAAAATGTGTCATCTAGCCTCGAAGGGAAAAAAATTCCCAGATGCTATTTTTGCCAAATATGGCCAACTTTATATGAAAATTTGATCTACTGGGCCTTCTGAGCACAATGGCAGTGTCTATTTTTTCTCAAAGTGCTCTAGAAAAAAATGTCACTTCCAGATTGAAGAAGAAACCCTAGAGAAGCTGTGATTTTTGTCCTCGAATCATGGCTTCAAGACCTCCAGACTAGGTAGTAGTAGGGAAGCTCTGATACCATGTAGGATTTGATAAAGACAAATCTAGAGTTTGCCAAGAACACCTGCATGCAAATGACCTGTAACTGGAAGGAAACCAAAGAGACAAAAAGCAGAGCTTGAAAAATTTCAAGCAGTGTGAGAAAAATTATATTCCAAGATAATGAACAAATAATTACAAAGTTAAACCTATAAGGTGAATGAAACCCTAAAAAGGTTAAAAACTAGGTTGCTCATAATAATTAATATAAATATTAATTATAATGCACCTAAGAGACAACTTAAGTAAATAGAGTAATAAACAAATTAATTAATTAAATCAATGTGATCTAATTAATAAGTGTAGACATATAATTACTCTAACACCTTCAGTATCCTTTACCAACTTCCTCTTTGGTGGCTCAAAAAATATAGTAATTTTTGATGTTCGGGTTCTCGTTTGAGATGTGATAGGAATAGATTTGTGTTGTGAACTCCTCTTCTTGGCTGGCTCGGAAACCATCACTTTCTTTCCCTTTTTGTCCACTTCCACATCATCATCACTTTCCTTAGAATCACTAGATTGGTCCTCTCCTTGACCCATTGTGATCTATATTGGTGCTTCTTCTTCTTCTTCTTCTCCTTACATCTTCTCAAGATTCTTCATAATTTTCTTTCTCTTCCTCTCCATTAATGCAGCCTTTAAATTTGAAGTAATCTTTGTTTTAGCTTCATCATAGTTTCCAAATATCTTGGCCTTTCTATCAATTTCCTCTACAGATGTTTCATCTATCTTAACTTCATAGGGTAATGGCCTCAGCCATGCTACCCTTGGTACTATAGCTTGCACATAGTTGTTATCAGTATCAACTAGAAAGAAAACATCATTATAATGTTTCTCGAATAGTGATATCAGGATTCTACTCCTTAGTCTCATCTTTTTCTTGAACTCCACAAAATAATTACCCATTATAGTATCAAAATTATCTCCTAATTGCTAAATGAACTCGGTAATTTGAATTGTTATTGGTCGGTCATGACTCCATACAACATATCCAATTGTAGGAAAAGTTTTTTGTACATAAAAGAATATACAAACTGTAATCACATAAAAATGGTCATCTAAACCCTAGACCCCTAGTCTCAGTCTCATATCAAGAAATCCTAATCTTGATAATTCTAATTCCTAAACAAAACACACAATTCATCAATTTCAAGCTAATCTGACCTGAATCTTAGGTCCTAATTAATCATCATACTTGATTAATTAATTAATTTCTAAAAATATAATATATTGGCAAATAAACCTTAATTTAATTTTTTAATTGATATTCTAATATATTAATTAAATAAAATTACTAAATTATCAATAAAATTAAAAAAGGAATTAAATTAATTCATAAAAGCAAAATGTGCATTTAAAATCAATTAAATCTTTAAAAATGCATATGATATCATCAATCAATTTTTGAATTGGAAATAAATCTATTTTATTTAGTTAATTTATTATTATCTTTTCTCATTTTTGAAACAAATTTGTTAACTGAAAATTGATTTTGGAAGTTTCCAAAATAATTGATCAGTTAGTTTAGTCAACTGTCTCTTTCGACCAATCATCATCTTTGCACATGGATTGTGCTTCCTCAGATCGAATCCTGTCCACTCTTTGGCTTTTAATCTCGACCATCGATTCGACATAGATTTTCTATAAAAGAGAAATTCATTTCCTTCACAAATCCTAGTTTTAGCTATCGTTATTATACTATTTTTAGCATTCAAGCATTTTGCATTCTTTGTTTCAATTACTTAGATTTGTTAATTGTTTTTAGTTGCATGCAAACTCCATAATCTAGAGCACTTTCAATTTGGTGCTTTAAAAAGAAAAAAAAAACATTTCAAATTGGTGTCATAAAAATCAATCTAATTAGCTTGGGATCAATCTTGCATTTTCATATTCATTCTAATTTCATCATTTATCTTTCTTCAAAATCCTTCATTTAGGATCTGGTGTAGTCACTATTTCTTGTGATGACTGGAGAGAAAGATTCAAACTCCTGCCTACTAGAAGGCAATAGATCAATTTAGGTTAGTCATTTGTTTATTGTATTCAATTTAAGCTAACCATGCAATGATCTATTGAAGTGTATGTGTTTGCGGCTATAGGAACAAAAACCCAAATTAATGCATACACAAACAAGTAAGGAACCAAAATTACACATAGAGTTATTTGCCTTCCTTATTGCTAATAGGTTCTCAGAAAGTTGAGTCAACTGTAACTTAGAAAGATCATAAGTTTGATCATTCTTTACTATTTTCCATGCTTGATCAACTGCTACACATGGGACACTATCCAACCTACTTGATTGATAGAAATTGTGTGCAATGACTCCGACTGTGAAATCAATTTCTAGATCGGTGATCACAGAAATTGTCATTCCTCATTTGTTCCACTTAGCCAAAGTGAACTTTTCAATATCCTCCTTCTTCTGACATCTCATTTTACGCTTCCCTCGCACAATGGGATAACCAGTAACTCAGTGAATAATGTCTTTTGTTATCTTTACTGGTCCATTTTCCAACCATAGACACATATCATGCGTCCTTCTCAACACAATATTGATCTATTAGACCTTAAAGTTGCGTGGGAAGTCTAGGGCACAAACTAACCCTTTCTTAGCAATATGCTGATGATCAACCTTTAAAACTCCATTTTCACATAATTTATCATACGCTTCCCTTAGTTCACTATCTCCAACTTCTCCAGCTTTGCACATATATCATGCTCACACATCATTGATCATGAGTACCTTGGGTGGAATCAATGATGAGACTCTTGTAAGATCTTCCTTCATCGCAGTTTCACAAATGGCTCAGAAATTTGGTAGTGCACACACATCTCTCTTAACCAACTAAACATTCATTATTGCCTTGTCTTGTCTTTTCACATCAACAGATGAACTGGATTCCATTTCTGCAAGTTAGGGTTCACAAAACAAGTTCTGTGTAACTTGGCAACAATGGGTCTTCAACATTCTCAATACTTTCTGAAAATACACAAGTGGAATCTTTTCAAACTCTACTCAAATCACTCTTGAATTTCCTTAAGAGGTTCTTTGCAAACTCTAATCGCTATGTGGAATGAAGAATGAATGCTTAAAATGATTATATACCCTTAAACAGTCAGATTAGGTCTTCACTAAATGCTTCATGCAATGGTAGGTGGATAAGAACCATCCTCGGTCCTTGATTAAATTTCTCAGTTATCCCACACCACTTGGTCAGAACAGTGACTCGGTCACTACTGACACTTGGTCTACATATTAGCTCGGTCAGTATGGAAGCTCGACATATGCTGATAATAATGCTCGACATAATATATTTATTATAATTATTTTTCTCAATTATTGTTTCAAATATATCCTAATGCATCTTAACTTAAGAAGATATGGACTTTAATACATCTTATGTTAGGAACTGGTGTAAAATATAGCTTTTCAGAAAATAGTTCCTTACATAACTTTTTGCTTAATTGGAAGTAGTCTAATCACTTGATCCATCGGATTGGGTGATCTCAGCTTCGCCGAATCTACTACTGCTCGCATATTCTTTCTTTCTCCATGTTAGATTCATCTAATTCCTTATCTTCTCTATAGTACATTTTGGGGCTCTGGTCTTACAATCTCTCTTGGTATGACCGATCTTGTGACAACTATAGCAGACCATACTTCCATTCATCCAACTCTTGGATTTACCTCTAAAATGTGTACTTATACAATTCTCTGCGACATGATCATATTCATTGTAATAATGAAAATTTATAATCCCAATTGAATGTGTTATCGGTGTATTGCCTTGTTTCTTGGATATCCATTTGGATTTTGCACTAGATCTACAATCTTGGGTTTTATGACCAAATTTCTAACAATTGTAGCAATATCCTTGGAATCTAGGTGAAGTAGGTGTATTGCTATTCTTTGACCTACATTCATGTGCCTGATGTCCATGCTTCTTACAGTTAAAATAGTATCAATTGATTTTAGTTTTAGGATTTGACTTACTATTCTTGCTTCAACATATGTTTGTTGTGTGACATGGTTTCCCATAGTGATAACATGTAGGCTTTCTGTTCTTCAGCTTTGCATTTCTTAGTTTTCCACTCTTTGAAAATTCTCCTTCTTCATTGGAAGACTGGTCCTCGGTATGTCTAAGTTCAGATGTGTCACTCTTCCTTCTTGGTGATCTCATTAGTTCCTCAAACTATCTCAATGCTTCATTCAGTTTTTTTATCCTTTCAGTAAGTTCTCTTTTAGATCTCAACACATTTTTCAGTTATTGTTCTCAAATCTCAGAGATGTGATTTCAATATGTTTTTTTTTTATCTCCTAATTTGAAAATAACATTTGGTTGACCATGTCCAACTAATTTTTTGTGAGCTTCTACACATCACTATTCCTTTCATCAAGTTTGGTAGCCATTTGTCTCTTGTCTTCTTCTGCCATTGTCTTTTCTTCCTCAAATTTCTATTGGAAATAATGGGAAGTGTGTACTGAGAGGGGAGGGGTGAATCAGTACCTCTAAAAGTTTTAGTTAATTAACCTTTAACCTTATGTAATAAAATCTTTTTTTTACCAATCATATCTACTATTCTTTCTTTATGCATGTGATATCAATTCATAATCTTAATTGTATGTAAACATTCATAGAAACATTCATGAAATAAATTGACACATAACACAAGATCTGGTAACGTAGAAAACCCCTGTTAGAAGGTAAAAATTGCGGTGGAGATGACACCCACAAAAACTTCACTATCTGTAGATTGGAAGGGGTTAGTTAAGGCTTACAATTTGATCACTTCTTATGATCTACCCTGTTAGGAGTATTATGTGGATATGGGTTAAGGTCTACTGTATTAAGAACTTTAGCAACATTGTTTAGTGTGTACTCAGTTAAGAGATTTACAATAGGATTGTTAAATCCACCTTTCTTGAAAGGATTTATTCTATTTGCTACACTTGTTAGAATGCAAACAAAAATACGCATTGACCTAAGTGTGTGCAATCTACAACTGATGATTACAAATTCATTCAAGATTACAAGTATAAATGTATCACTTAATGTTATTGATTAATACCTCTGTTGCTCGGTAGCCTTGGTTCTTGATAACCAAATTCATCTTTTCATGTTCTGCTTCTTGAAACTCTCAATTTGATCCATAGATGTGCTCGTTGGCTACAATCATCCTCTCATCCATCTTAAATGAATGATTACACCATCTATTTATAATATAGATTGACCTAATTTAGTTTCACGTATTACAAAACTAACTCTATGATCAAAGGTTTATGACTTGACCTTGATCTCCTAGTTTGCATGTTTTTAATCAATTAGACTAATTAAAATAATTACAATAATGTTTCTTGTTCCTCAAGAAATAGATTTAAAACAAATAAAAACTCTAAATATAGAATATAGTTATTTTATCTGACATGGAATTTAGATCCACTTTTCTCAGGATATAATTGACTTTCGGTGTCTGATGCTTGGTTTTCTCTAAAATTAGTTTGACTATCTTTCGGTGTTCCTTTGTTTAACTATCTGTTGGGTTCCCTTGCTGTTGGGTTCCTTTTTTTTTCTCTTCTGGTTTAGTTTAACCTGCTTGTCAAGTTTCTTTGTGTGATCTTCAAGTTGCACTTTAGGTTTACACTTCAAAACTTGTGTCGTCGGTTTTCTCCTTGCTTACCACTTTTGGTCTGAACTGAAACCTAACTTTCGGTGTAGTGTAACCGACAGTTCATTACAACTTTTTTTCTATTTTCATACTAATGGAAAAACTTATGTCATCAATCTCCCCCTTTGACATTAGTATCAAAAACTGATATGTGCAAAATACTAACAAAGTTTATAGTATGTACACCATGTATTTACCTACTCATTTCATGACTCCCCCTATGAATATGTTGGTATAGTATAGTATATGTGTATGTACACTTTGTCTATATACTATCTCTTCCTTTTTCCCTTGTCTTTTCCCTTTGTGCTATACTTTCCTTTTCCCCCTTTTTTCTTTTTGTACATATCATTTTCCTTTTCCCCCTTTTTTTATAGTAAGGGAAAAGGTGTATACCTATAGATTATCAAAAATATGAGAGTGAGAGGTCTACATTTCCTCCATCATCTTATCCCATTTTTCCTTTAAATTATCAGAGCCATATGTTCTAATGTGATCTTGGCATGCATGTCGTAGATGTTGTCTGCTATAGACATCTCAGGGGTGGCAATTACTTGTCTCGCTGAACTTATGTGTTGTTGCAGAAGTATGATATTTGGTAAAATTTGAGACTGTATCTCAGTAACCTCTTCTCTGAATTGTGATTCTTCTTCCCAAATTTCTTTTCTTAACCATTTGATTTCAATGATATTCTCATCATGAAATTTGATTGTATTTCCATCTGTGGTTAGACTTTGAGCACTTGCATTTAGATCAAAATCGATCTTTGCAATATTATCATTGTTATCCTTTGTAAATTTCTCTAAAGTGCATAGCTTTTGAATTAAGGAAAAATCTTCAGTAATGATTGAATCTAATTCATTTGTTAACTCTGAAAATTTACCTTATTTTATGCCACTTCTTGGTTGATCTTTTTTGTCAGTTTGTATTGAAAATTATATTCTACTTGTTCCTCAATCACCTTTTTTGAATCTACATTCCATGTTGTGATGGCATTGGTGAGAATGAAAATTTGATCCAGAATGGGGGCATTGTGATCAAGATCAATGACGGGAACTATCTGGTTTAAGATATCCCTTGTGGTCTCCAGTAATAAGGAGTCTCAGTGCTTCTTTTTAAGCTTTTCTTGCAAAGCTTTCCTTTGACAGATTTCTCCATATTCCTAGAGTGATTCAAAATCAAAAGTAGTTGGATCACACTTTGGTATTTCTATGATCTCATCAAGTGTGACCTCCACCTTATTCTTCTTGGTTTTCTTCTTCTTCTTTTGTGATGCATCTATATGTAAAACCATAGCCATCTTTTGTGCTTGGTCTGATGTGCTACTTGATGGCTTCTGTGGTGTTGTACATTTTTCTTGCTCCTCGGTGTTTTCCTGTCAGTTGTTTGAGTAAATATCCTTATCTTCCTTTGGTGTATTTGCAACTTCTCCTTTGGTGTCCTTAGACGTAGTATCAACTGTCTTATTTTTCTGATCTTTCTCTTTTTGCACTTCATCTTCATTTTTTATTTGTGCATCTTTTTTGGTGTTATCTCCATCTTTTTGTCTTGCACTGATGACTACTTGTTCATTGGTTGTATGTTTCTTTTCTCCTTCTCCTGCATCCTCAAGTATGCTTGTATCGGGCTCGGTGATCTTCTCCTTTTGTGAGATTATATTGATTGCCTGAATCAATAATGGCATTGTTCCTGGTATGTGTACTTGTGCATAATCTGTTGTAGTGTCCTATTCATTGGTTTGGTCCTTGAAAGAAGTGACATCTTCATCTTTATGTATTTCATTTACAAGATCATCGGTGATGTCAATAACAGTATTGTCTAGCCATGTTTCATCAACAACATCCATACCCTTATTTCCGATTGTGTTCAATTCTTCTTTGTCTAATTCTACTGTTGTGACATCTTCAGTTTCATTTATAAGGATATGCTCTAGGATAGGCTTAGCCAGAGAGTCATCATTGTGTGGCTCATTTGTGAGAGGTAATTTTCTCTCAGGGATTGCCTCCGTAGTAGGTCTATTGATTATTTTACTCCAAATTTTGTTACTATCTTTTTCTAGCTCTATAAGCTTTCCTTGTAGAACCTTGTAAGATCTCATATTGGGTGAGAAATCTGTTGGTTTTATTTCTTGCTTTGGCAGTTTTCATGGTTCCCTGTCCTTTTCTCTATGATCTGGTGGTTTCAAATCAGCTATCTCTCATTCCTTTTGGCCTTACCTGTGTCAAGTTTTCAGGTTCTCAAGTCTAAACCTAACTCAATTTATAAAACCCTGAAAACCCTAGGTTTTCCAAGTGTTAAACATTAAAAAACAAACCCTAGGTCATGGCACTTCTATTTCAATGTCACTTTTTCTATCCACTTAAGGCATGTGTTTCAATAAGGTCGCCTCGTCGCGTTACTCCAACTGAATATTCCTTATGTTTTCCCGACTTCGCATTTTCCTTTTGTCGCATGGTCTCTTTTAACTTCAAAATATTCCTTTGGCCTTCTGAGACTCAGCGATTCCTTCATGTCGGGTAGTCGCAAGATAATTATATCATAAGATTTATGGAAAAAGGGACCCACTGCTTAGTCAGGTAATCGCAGGAAATTTTCAACAGTTATCAAAATGTCTTCAAACTTCGCGATTACTTCATGTCACTTTATCACCAAATGAACCCAAAGTTAAAAGTTGTGCTTTGCCTTCAGTCACGTGGTCTCAAGAAGAAACAATGGTTAAGATATTTTGATCGAGACTTTGTGACTAACCGTCTAAGGTTTGTAGTAAAGTATAGTCGGGATGTCGCCAAAACAGGATGATGACTCAGTTCTCCATTATACAGTAAATGAACAAATGACTGTGTGACATGTTTCATAAGGTGAGTAGCTGTTAAGGAATTATCACGTGGTCACCAGAAGGAGAAAATGGACTCAACGACAGTGAGACTAAGTGCTTTCCCTTCAGTCGCGGTGTCTGAGAATGATTTAAGGGCATGCACGAATATTTGGCAATTAAGCAACGGCCGTGGGATATAAAGATCAGAGGATCTAATAGTGGTCGCAAAGTCTAAGAAGAAAAGTGCCCAAAGTTAAAATTCCTCCCGACTTGGTGATTAAGGTATGTCGCATAGTCGTCAGAAGTGGGAAAAGGGTGCTTATAACCTGTTATGGTAAAATTAAACATTCAGGACTTATATTTCGCGATCGGGCGACTAGGTGTGGTCGCATAGTCTTGCCATGAAACAAAAACACTCAGCGACTAGGAAATAACCATAAGAGGTTAAGGGAAATGGTTATTCACAAGGTCTCAGAAAGAATAATGAGTTAGTCTTAACTGTGCGTGACTTTGATTTCAGTTGGGTCGCATGATCGCCAGATGGTGATTCGGGTCAGCCAAGGGTAAGAAAATGCATTGTCGCTATGTCTTGAGATAAACCATGGGTTAGTGATAGAGGCCCATGAAAAAGAGACTTTATGCAGTTGTGCAGTCGCCTTATCCTAAAATCTAAAAAAAATGGTGGCAGTTTTTGATGTGACAGTATGAATCGCTTGGTAACCAATCACAGGCTTGCATTTTGATTACTGTGAAAAAAGAGTAGCTGAGATGTAAGACAGTTAATGAATCATAGTGTGACATGTTAGCTCTTTTAAATATTTTTTGATTGTTCCAAGGATTCATTTTTGAAAATTTGATTTCCTGTCAAGCTCAGGAACTACGGCTAGGTTTTCATTCAAGTTCACAGCATGTCAAATTAATGACAGAACTGATGTTTCCAAATTATGAGCTGGGTACTCTGAATGATGGCTATAAGGAGTTGATGGTGCATTCATTTTCATTCATCATGCTTTCAGTTTTCAGAGCCCAAGTTGTTAAGTTTTCAGAAAAAAGGGATATTTTGCTCAGTTTACAGTGTTTCCAAAGTTTATCAAAGAGTTCTAAATTTCAGGAAATTGTGCACAGGATGGTCAGCTGATCTCTGAGATATATTTGTTTCAATATCAGTAAGGAGTAAGAGATTTAGGGTTTTGTAAGTATGAGTGGTGCTATGAGTGTTTCTTTGACAAGTGGAGGAAGTGAAGAGGACCAGAAGGGAAAGGCGATTTTTTCTGATGAATTCCTCTGTCTCCTGCCTGGTTCAACACAGAATAAGAAAGCTAATGCTAATGTTGTCCTTGATGAGTACAAGGACATTCGAGATGTTGTAACTCCAGGGACAACAGGTTTCTCCCTTTTCAATTATTTCTATAAAAATTCTGATAAGCCCATCCCAGTATCAAACCCTTGGACTTGTGGTTTGGCTAGGTTACTTGTTCTTGATGTCTTCCTAGATGTAGACCTATTCTTAGACCTAGCGAATAACTATGATGTTTTGACAAACACCATCAAAAGGGATGATGGCACTGCCCTTTTAATTTTGAATAGAAACTCATTCATGCAGGCTTTTGGCTTATTTAGCACCATGTCTACTAAAATTGACATGACAAAGCAGGAGAAGAGGTATAGTT
>MU226119.1:470860-484236 GCA_018584345.1 Thuja plicata
CCAGCTACCTTCTATATCAATCTGATTGCAGTCACCAGATCGGGTGAAGAACCAAGAATATCTGTTATATCTTTTTGACTTGGTCTTTCCACCGCTTTCTCTCTCTTTCTTTTTGTCTCTCTTGTAACTTTAGGGTTAGGTTTTCTTTGACCATCCGAAGCTTGTTGCATCCTTAAGGGATTCCAAGATGGTCAAAAACCTATATATAGAAAAAGAGTTGTAATTTTGAAGTGTCTTTGATGTTGGAATGTTTTGGAAAAGAGATAATATATTGCAGAATTCAGATGTTCTGAACTTCTGTCTATCTTTTAAAGTTGTATAATTTGACATGTATGGAAAGCTAGATCATATAAATAATATATGGTGCAATTTTACTCTCTTCCATTGTTGTCTCTTTATTCTCTATGTATGCTCTTTTATGTTTAAGTTTGCAAGGCATTCTGAAGCATTTTGGTTATTAGGTAACTATTTAATTGCTTGCAAGTTTCTTTTAAGGAAAGAACTAAGTTTTGTGATTAGTTTCAAGGATCATACTACTTTGTTTAAGGATTTGATACAATAGTTTTGACGTGACAGGGTAACTTGTAAGGCAACTTATCTGAATTGCATGTGGGTTGTGAGGCAACTTGTTGTATTTTGTTTCTATGAAATCTTAGATTATTTGACTCTGTAGCCCAAAGGATAGGTACTGATCTAGAAATTGGTCTGATAACTTATCTTTGTCCAAGTTATTTCAAGATATCAAAACCAATTTAATCAAAATACTCTTGTTACTAAGAACAAACAAACTGAACTCAGTAAGGACCTATGTCAGCAGGACAGTGTCCATTTTAGTGATTCCTTGGAGAGTGAATCATTAGGTTATCCCTCCTACATTAAAAGGAAGAAGGATGAAAATACTTATATCACTGGTTTTTGCTATATTTAAGACCATGGTTTGTATGGTTAAATCTTGCATCTGGTTATGCTTGGTCATTTGCAAGGTGATTTATAAGTTGGTTTAATAAAGATGCATAGCAAATCAGTGTCCACATTAACACATACTATGTAAACAACAATCATAAAAGGTAAAACCTGCCTGAGTATATGTGGAGCTCAAAAATGAAGGACCTTATCCAGTCCTTAGCAATTAGGCTTTTCTTGTCTCAAAATCAGTATTAAGAGGCATGGTGTTCAAGTAGTCATTTCAAGCACTGTGGTTGATACAAGAAAAATCCTTAACAAACTCCTTTACATGTTTCTTCATCGTCTCCTCAATCTCCTCCATTTTAGGTTTGGGAGGCATAAGAGAGACTAGGACTCTTTCCCTTATCTCCTTCTCATTCTTCAATGTATAAGTCCACCTGGAAGATAATCTTTAATATAGCTCTTTTGGAATGTCGTTATGAAATTGTATTGGTATATATTTAAATATACTCATCATTCTAATAATTGCCTCCTCAATCTTGTTCTGGTCAACGGGGTCCATACTTAGCCATTTTCTTATCTTGGACTCAATAATTGATCCTGACTTAATCATTGATGCACATATTTCATCGATGGTTTTAGGAATCTTATTCTTTTCTATTTGGACAGATTCATCCTCCTGAGTATCTTCTATATCTTCCATATCCTCTTTGGTTAGGGTTAATTTCCTTCTCCTCTTCAATGCTTTGTACCATTTGGTTTGAGGTTTTCTTTTATAGGTCCTTACTTGACCTTTCTTTATTGGTGAAGGACTTGCATCCTTTTTTGTTTGACTCCTGGTCCTGAATGCATTAGTAGTCCTTGGCTTCTTTTCTGGCAGAGGTAGTGGTGTATCTGACTCTATGGATTTTGAGTCACTCTCCTTCTCAGCTTCTCTGATGGGTGACTATCCCTCAGTTTCTTCTTTTTGTTCAATTTCCTCTTCACTCACCGATAGATTTTTCTTCAAGTTCTTGACTATTTTGTCTTTCTTCCTATCAATATTCTTCACAACTAATCTAGTTTTAATCCTTTCTTTGGTTTCTTCATAAGTTCCAAACTTACTTTGTGTTTTATATAATGACTCATTTATCAATGCCTCAATTGCACTTGATGCTTGATCTATGTTCACCTCATATCCAGGTGGATATAGCCATGTTGTTCTCGGTACATATGGCTTGATGTATGTGTAATCAATGTCTACCGTAAAACATATGTCAGTCTTGAACTTTTCTATTAACTGTTCTAGAATCCTTACTCTCTTCTGCATTATATCTTTGAATCCAGCAAAGTATTCATCCATTACTGACTCAAAGTTATCTCCTTGTGATTTTATGAACTCACTAATTTGTATGGTCACTAGTCTTGTAGTTTCCCATTGCACATTACCTATATATGGGAAAGATTCTTGGAAATAGAAAAATATGCACATTATCAGAGATCCAAACTTACATGAATTAGACTTTGCATTTCTTATTGTCTTCATGTTGTCTTCCAATTATCTGAGTAGAAACTCTGACAAATCCAACTGCAGTCCCTTCTTGAAAATCTTGTAGGTTGTATCCACTACTCTAGATGCAATGTTGTTCATCCTACTAGCCTGAAAGAAATTGTATCCTAAGAAACATGCTTCAAATTTGAGTTCATCATCATTGATGGTGGATACCTTCAGTCCTCTTCCATCCCATGCAGCTTGTGTATTCTTCTCAATTTCAAGTTTAGTTGGGTGCTTTAGTGCCTTTACATTATTGATTATGGGATAACTGGTAAAAATGTGTATAACATCCCTGGTTATTGGTTTTGGCTCATCCAGCCATATCTTTGGGTCATGTATCCTGCTTAGTACTAACTGAATCCATTCAGTCTTGAACTCCTTCGGGAATCATAGGGAATTTGTGAGTTTTTTTACCTCAATGTTCCTATGCTCTTCCTTGATAGTGCCATCATCATTACAAAGATTCTTGAAAGTTTGTTCAACTTCCAGGTCTCTAATTTATGCTATCTTGCAGTGTATATATGCTTGCACATCTTCGATGAGCAAAACCCTAGCTGGTATTCTGGAGAATGCACCAACATTGTCATGTAGTGAAGCTACCTTGGGACATATCTTGTAATGAGGCTCCTCATAGGTTGAATTCTTGATTAGGTTGACCTTGTTCTTCTTAACATTCTTGATTTTAGTGGTTCTTGATGTAGTTTCCATCATTTTTGAAATTAGGGATTTTTCCCATAAATGAAAGTAGAGTTCTCGGTTATCTCTATTACTTACTTCAACCTCTGTAGTTGTTAGGAATATTTTTGGAGTGTTGTGAACCGGGTTGGAGTTGCTCTGCAATGTTGTCACTTCGTGCTCTAGTTTCACTCTGTTTCATCACTCTGGTCACTGTGTAAAAACATGAAACCTTTCTGACATCTTTTTATAGACTTTTCCCTAAGTTGAGTCATTAATGCTCAATGACTTCTCGGTGTGTGAAGACAGAGTCATCGGGTGTTATACTAACTTCTCTTTTGGTGAAAACATGATGCTTTGGGGCAACTGTTAACTTGTTTCTTTCACCGATGAATTTTGGTGTTTGGCAAAGACAAATTTGTCAACTCCCATGATTACCGATCGATATCAGTTTACACTAGAAACTTTAGCTTTTATATGTACACCCATGCATTTGGGTATGCATTAACCAATGAGATTGTTTTCACAGATTTATAACAAGTAATACCATAGTGCATCTTTAATCATGTTGTTTTGGTATTTTAACTATGCATAATGGAATTGATGCAAAATATAACTTGGTATAATGGAGTTCCATACTTACTTGTTCTTCTTAGGTGGGGGTGGTGATGTCACCACATCCATTGGATAAGGTGTCACCAATTTCATTGCTCAGTCTAGCTTCATCAGTTTTTGTAGGTTTCCTCCACATTTTGTTTCTCATCTTCTTGATGTCTTCAATGGTGTTTCCATTAGCAAAAGTGATGGTCTCTATCATTCGGTCTCTGCAGTCTTTCTTCAGATGACAAACTTTATGACAGTGTAGACATGCCATTCTGGAGTTAGTCCAGCCTCTAGACTTTCTTGTCCATTATCTCATACAGTTTGCAGCTATGTGACCAAACCTTCCACATGTTATGAATTTTTCCCATGTGTTGTAATTCTAAACATATTGGTTACCGACTCTTTTCAGTTGATAGGAAATTTCTTGATCTTTAGGATTCCATGCTTGATTTTTCTTCTTCCATTATTCAAGAGATGTGTGCCCGTGCATTTTTCAAGTAGGAAAGTATTTGTCCATGTAGGTTTCCTTCTTTGGTTGTTTCACCTTAGATTTACATTCATAAGCTTTAGGTCCTTTCTTATTACATTTATAAAAAATTCCTATGAATGAAGGTGTGGATTTAGGAATGCCTTTCATTTTTATCCTACAAACATTTGATGTGTGGCCTTGCCTTCCACAGTGATTTCATGTCAACTTTATTGGTCTTGGATTTGCATAGAAATTCTTTGGATTAGCTCATTTGGGTGATTCTCCATGCTCAGTATAGCCTAGCCCAGTGTTGTTGTTGGCTCTCCTTTGTCCATCAAGAAAATCACCCATCCTTTTCTTTCTTTCTTCAACTCTCTTGATTATTTCATTATGTTGTTGCTGAATTCTTACTTCTTGTTTCATCTTTTCATTTTTTTCTCTCACTGATAGCTTCTATTCTTTCAATGAGTTTTGTATTCATTTTTTTTCCTCTTGAATCATAAGAATGATCTGATTTGTAATCTCATGATGATGTTCTGTAAGTCTTTGTATTTCTGACTCTTTTTCTTGTAGCTTTTCAGTAATCTTCCTCTTGTCATCAATAGCTAGTGTTTTTTCTTTCTCAGCTTGTCTAGCATTGTTCATGACATCAATCATTCTTACCATCTGTGTCTCTTGACCAATTTGTAGAGATTTTACTTGTCGAGCTAGATGTTGATTGATTTCATTCATACTTGTGATGCTTTCTTCTAACGTTTCTGATGCTTTGCTAGTTATAGATCCTGAATATTCAAATATATCTAGTATCTCTTCTTCATGGTAATCTATTTCATTATAGTAAGATACCATAATCTTTATTTCATCTAGCAGCTCTCTCATCTTGATTCTAGATTCCTTATACTACTCATAGAAGATCTAAATTTCTAGCTTCTGATTCTTAATACTCTTGTCAAGCATGTACTTCTCCATTATATAATCTTTTCTTTTAAGTCTTTAAACTTTCCAAATAAGAGATCTACCTCTGATACTAGTTGTTGTAAATAATGGGAAGTGTGTACCGAGAGGGGAGGGGTGAATGAGTACCTCTAAAAAATTTAGTTAATTAACCTTTAACCTTATGTAATTAAATATTTGCTTTACCGATCATATCTATTGTTTTTTCTTTATGCATGTGATATCAATTCATAATCTTGTATGTAAACATTTATAGAAACATTCATGAAATCAATTCACACATAACACAAGATGTGGTAGCACAAAAAACCCTTGTTAGAAGGTAAAAAATGAGGTGGGGATGACACCCACAAAACTTCACTATCTGTAGATCGGAAGGGGTCATTTAAGGCTTATAATTTGATCACTTCTGATGATCTACCCTATTAGGAGTATTATGTGGAGACTGGTTAATTTCTACTCTATTAAGAGCTTTAGCAACACTATTTAGTGTGCACTCGGTTAAGAGATTTACATTAGGATTGTTAAATCCAACTTTATTGAAAGGATTTCTTCTATTTGCTACACTTGTTAGAATGTAGACAAAAATACTCATTGACCTAAGTGTGTGCAATCTACAATTTCTTATTAGAGATCCATTCAATATTACATGTATAAATTTATCACCTAATGTGTTTGATTAATACCTTTGTTTCTCGGTAGCCTTGGTTCTTGGTTCTTATTAATCAAATTCATCTTTTGTTGTTTTTCTTCTTGAAACTCTTAGTCTGATCCATAGATGTACTCATTGGCTACAATAATCCTCTCATCCATCTCAAATGAATGATTACAACATCTATTTATAACATAGATTGACCTAATTTAGTTTCACGTATTACAAAACTAACTCTATGATCAAAGGTTTATGACTTGACCTTGATCTCCTAGTTTGCATGTTTTTAATGAGTTAGACTGATATAAAAAATTACAATAATATTCCTCAAGAAATGGATTTTAAAAAAATCAAAACTCTAAATATATAATATAGTTATTTTGTCTAGCATGGAAGTGAGATCCACTTTTCTCGGGATATAACTGACTTTCGGTGTCTGATGCTCAGTTTTCTCTGAAATCAGTTTGACTGTATTTCAGTGTTCCTTTGTTGAACTATTTTCTAGGTTCCCTTTCTGTCAGGTTTGTCTATTTCTTCTCTTTCAGTTTAGTGTAACCTTCTTTTCAGGTTGCTCTGTGTCATCTTCTGGTTGCACTTTTGGTTTACACTTCAAAACTTGTATCGTCGGGTTTCTCCTTTCTTAGCACTTTTGGTCTGAACTAAAACCTAACTTTTGGTGTAGTGTAACCAATAGTTCATTACAAGTATTTTCTCTTTGCATACTAATGGAAAATCTTATGTCATCACTTTCTTCTTCTGATCAATCACCTCACATAGTGTTATTGATTGAGTTTCTTGTTCTATCTTAAAACTTTTGACTTGTTCTTTCAGTGTTTTGTTCTTCTCCAATAGATTTGCATTTTTTGCATTACTTTCTTTTGAATCTTCATTTCCAAATAGACCTTCAGTGTCATATTCTTTATATAGAGTATCTTTCATCAAAGTTGCTAATTCCTTCCTAGCTTTTAAGGATTTCCTCAATTCTTCTCTTGTTGTCTCAAGTTGTTGTAGTGCCAGCTGAATATCAATCTTTAGACCCTCAATGACCTTTCCCAACTTATAAGCCTTAACTTCTAAGATCTTAACTCTCAAGTGATTAGACTTCTTTTAAGAGAGAAAATCTCTAATAATAATTGTTGGAAGTCTAATAAGGGAAAGCAATAACTGAGAGGGGGGGTGAACCAGATCTATAAAACTTCTACCAATTCTAAACAAACTGATTCAACCATGTATTCATAAACATAAAATAAAATTCTCTAAAGATTAACATCTAATTATGAACACATAAAAAAAATATTTTGGTAACCCAGAAATCCTTGAAAGTAAAACTGGGGTGGGGATGACACCCACAAATATTCACTACTGCAGTAATAAAGTGTGCCTATTAGGGCTACAAAGTTTTGATCACTTTTGATGATCTACCCTGTGAAGAGCTTTCCCTATTAAGAGCTTACAAACTTATACAATCTACCTTGTTAAAGGATTTAAACTTATAACAAAGTAAGCACTTGGTTAAGAGATTTTCAAAGGCCTGTTAGGACCACTCTATTAAGATATTTACCCTGATTCACTTGTTAGAATGTATTAGTACTTGATCCTTTGGTTTGCACTACAAATGTTGATAAGGAATCTCCTCTTTCCAACTCTTAACTGATCTCTCAATATAATTTATCTTTGTTCTTCTCTTTACTGCTCTGCTCGGTCACTTTGTCTAGTCAATGCTTCAAATATGCAAAACATGCATATACTCCTGATCTCTACTTTTCACATCTGCATCCAAACATACATACTTTTGCATACATACAAATACACACACATATATATTAGGGTTTGAAATATCCCATATATAGATCATCTAGATCAAGATCAACGATCTAGATCCATCATCTTTTGCCACTTAGGCATCCCTAATTTGATTGGTTGCATGGCTTGTATAGAAATTCATGATCATAAATATAACCCATAATTAATGCATTAAATCTATGTGTATGATCACTAAATGATCCATAAAATTTGGCCAAAATGGTTTACTTTGGTGTTTTTGTCATTCCAAACACATATACAAAAAAAATTTAACTCGACATAATGAAACATTGGTGCTTGGTCAATATTGTTTTCCTTGGCATAACTATATGATGTCGCTCGGCACATACTCTTCTATGAAACTCAACAATCATTCTACTCGGCATCCATTGAGTACTCGGCGACCTCTGACTTGCTTGACAATAACTACTACTTGGTCTCGGCCTTAGTGGGATGGCTTGATCACAGTGATGACCGGCCAACCTACTTTTATTATGACTATGTGTGGGACACTAATAGACAAAAAACTTGGAGATCAATATATATATATATATGTTGTATAGTCAAAAAATGGAAGCACTTCCATTGTGGACTGGTTTAGCCTTTCGAGTAAGTGGTTTGGGGTCATGTCAAGCACCTTGAATGAGTCTTTGACTTAGATCTAGCTTTCTCCCCTATTCTGCCCCATTTCCCACTCTTCTCAAGCCTATTTCTAACATCCTAGACTAAAAAACTGAGATTTTTGACCTTAGGGTCAAAATTGACCTTTTTGGATCAAGGTCAACCTCAACCTTGACCTAGGTCAGCATCAACCTTTCTCTGGCCTAGGGTCCAGATTTCAAGTTTCTAGGGTTTTCAGATGTCGGGTTTTGGAAAGAGTTAATTCCTGCTTCCGGGTCGGTTGTTTTGGGTTTCGAAATGATGACTCTTAAATTACATTTAATTTAGGTCCTCTTCTAGGGGTATATTTCTAATGGGAATTTAATTCTCCTATGTAGGTCTCTCTAGAATATTGAGCCCTAGATTGGTATATAAGGAAGCCTTCTCCTCTCATTTTCTCTAACCATGATCATCAACTATCAAAGACTTCAAGAGGTGAAATCTAAAGGTGAAAGAAAACTCTATGCATGATCTATAGAAGAAAGCATCTACTATCAAGCATTCAATCACTTCTCAAGCACTCAATTCATCAAGGAGATCCATCGGTAGCCATTGAAGGATTCAAGCTCTATGGATCGCTCTTGTTGAAGATTTCTCCATCCATATTCCTCCAAGCCTATTCCTATTCTAAGATCCATTCAATATTAGTTTTGAAGATCTCCAAGAAATTGATTTCATACATCCTAAATTCTACATTCTACATCCATTTTGTGCATGCATACTTGTGGATCCACAGATTCGAATCTGCCACAAGGGTTTCCATACAAGCAAGGTGAATTTGTTCATTTACTTTGTATTACTTATGCAATTTCAATTATACTTTGAGGTTAATTCCAAAACTAAGGTTTGACCAAGGCAAACCCCTCCCCCCCAACAAACAATCTATTTTCCTTGTAGGTACAGGTTCAGAACAGGGGATCAGAGTGCAAATTTAAATACCCTTTTCAGTGAATTATCGGGATTCGAAAACATATTTTCAATCAAATATTTTAGAGGTCAATTTTACCCTAGCTTAAAATTGGAAATTATAGGTCAGTGGTGACATTGACTTAAGGGTCAAAATTAGAACTGTGTCACCTCAGAAAAATATTTCTAGGTTTTGTAGATCTAACAGTTTCGGTTCAGGATCGCAAAAATCAACAGTTTCTGAGACCGTCTGACAGGGTTTTCAGGGGGTTCTTTTTCAGAGATATGTAATGTATTCCATTTTCCTTTACAAACATTTCTAGATTTACACCCCTTATCAATCACAATTAAATGTATGTAGATAATATGTGCATAGGGTCACTTTTATGAGATAATCCTCCTATTTGGGATGAACCTTTGGATTTGGATGTTGATTACTCTCTTCCTCATGAAGCCATTATGGATGATTCTACTTTTTGGTATGAAACCTTGGATAAAGACATTGATTTATCCCCTTCTTGTGAAGATGATTTGATATAAGAGGGTGAGTTATAAATGGATGACATATTCATACATGATGGTGACTCTTTTTATAAAACACACTCCCCTTATGGATACATTTTAGAGAAAGAAGAAGACATTATAGATGCTTTATCTCCATTTGGGATTCCTTCTAGTAATGAGGCATTAGTGGAGAATGATATGAATTCTCTTAATTCTCTCCCTCTTAGTGATGATCTTATGAAGAATCAAGATCCTACCTCATCTCCTCCTAGGATGTATTCTTTTCTTCCTTCTTGTGAACCTATTTGTAGTGTTGAGGAAACTAACATGGTTTATCCAAAACCCTTGTTGACTATTAAAGGTTGTCCTCGCATTACTATCAAGGGTAAACCTAGGGATCCTTTGGATTTATTTGATAAAAAATATTCCATTTCACATGCTTATCATACAAGGAATAGCCCTCAACCTATTCCGGTGGTTCCTACTTCTTTACTACCTTCTCAACCCATTCTTCCTCCTCCACTCTGTCTTCCTAGCCAGGAGTATGATTTGATAAACCAATTGCGCAATACTCCTACCAAGATTTCTTTATGGGAGCTTCTCCAAACTTCACCTACATACCATGAATCCTTGCAAACATCTCTAGAAACTCTTCCCACTCTACCTCCTAATCAAGATAACATCAATGCCTTCTTATAGTGCATGCATGCTACCCTGGGTCCTCTTGACATTGTATTTACTCAAAATTGTTTACCTTTTATAGAAGTACAAAATCAATATGATTCTCTTATGTCTGTTGTTACTATCAATATGAGTACCATTCATAGGACTTGGATTGATAATGGATCTCAGCTTAACATTTGTAGCATGGACATGCTCAAATCGATTAAAGTTTATCTTTCAACTATTCAACCTGATAATGCTCCTATACGTGTCTTTGATAACATTGATAAGAACACTTTGGGAATCATTACCTTACCTATCAAATTAGGTGTGGTCATCCTAAATACTCATTTTCATGTTATTCCTGGACCTCTTAATTATAACCTCCTTTTGGGTAGACCTTGGTTGCATGAGATGCATGGTGTTCCTTCCACCCTTCACTGTAAAGTCAAGTTTATTCACAACAACATGGTGTATACACTTCATGCAGATGATGTGCCAAATCCTTGTTTGAATATTCAAACCCACAATATTCCTATTCCTAATAGTAATCCTTCTTCCTCTAATGCTCTTCTTGGAGATGATTGGGGAAACTTTGATTTTAATCCTACCTTTATTGGAGAGTATAAGGTTTATAATCTTGATTTTATGAAGCAACAAAGAGAGTTTGAAAAATGAGCTTTTGCTTCTACTTCTAATGCCCTTCGTAATAATTTTTTCTCTGCTTCTACACACTATGAATCTATCAAACCTACTAATGATGACATAGTGACTACTGAAGCTCCATTGACTCCTTTTGATATGGCTTCTCATTATGGTCATGGTTGTCATTTACTAGTTAAACAAGGATTACATGGTCAAGGATGTTGTAAGCATAAATAGGGAATTCAAATGCCCTTATAGAATGGGGGGTATGAGAATTCTTATGGATTGGGATTTAATCCTCAACAACACATTGTTACCAGCATCTCAAATAACACTTCAAAACATGATGACCCTATGAAGGAATTTGACCAAGAAGTTCTTTTTCCTAAACTCCTTTGTGCTAAGATGATTACTAGACCTAAATGCAAAAAGAGACCTAGTCCACACTTGAAGACCCTTCCTTTTTGTTTATATCATAGATTTCATTATCACTCTACTAATGAATGTCAAGCTTTACATTATAAGATTAGGCAGCTCCTTGATAGTAAAGTTATTTATATATCATGTGGCAATGAGTTTTATTTCAATCCTATTTTTTCTAAATAACATTTAAAATGTTCCTATTATGGAAATGTACATTATGTAAGCAATATTATCATAATCCTTGGGGGATCATTGTCTTGCATAGTGTTTTGAGTGATATAATAGGTCCCCTTTCATCCTTGTTCCTATGCTTGGGGGGCAAGGATGCCATCTCCTTATTTTCTATCTTTCCAGGATTCACTTTTCCCTTGGTTAAGCAATATCTATCTATTATGTGATATCTAATCATACATGAAAATTTTGGTTTGCATTGAGGATCTATGTCCTTTATTATAACCCATTTCATTATTTAACATTGGGTTTGCATGGTTGATAAATCTCTCACCTTGGAAACTGAATAGTATTTTATCCCTCACAAGGGTTAATTTTTCACTTCTTGCATGATATCTCTTTGCATTCGTCCGTTCCATGGCCTCATAGGATCTATGACCTTCTTGGCTAGGACTTGGTGTTGTCTATGGATATTTTCTTGATGTTGTTAAAGAATTCTTTATCCTTGTTCTTTTCTTTCCTTAACATGTCAAAATAGTATGTATTTTTCCATCTTAATGAGGGGGCATATATACGGCCTCCCTCGTTCTATATTATGCATTTTTTTTAACCTTTTGTTTTACAACATGCTAAATCCTCTAAAAGTAACACACATAAGTTGCTAAATCCTAAAGAGATATGCATTCAATTACAATTCAATATGCTAAATCCTTAGAAGTTAACACACATGTAAGTTGCTAAATCTTGAAGAGATACGCATTTTACAAATGTATTCCATGGTGATATAAGGATATGGATCCATGGGTACTTCATAAAAGCTGTTAGAAGATGCACTACATACATGCACAAATCTGCCACAAGGTGCACAACTTTATGGGGTGACTATAAAGTTTTTTCTTAGTGGGCCATCCTATCCTTTTTGTGGTTCATAGTGAGATACACACATCTCATTGGGCAAGGTAATCACACCCTCTCTCTTTTTCTCTTTGACTGGTGATGTCTCTCTTATCATGATCTTAGGGTTGATAAAGACTTAAGTCCCTAGGGGCTTGAGGATTCCTTTGTCCATTTTGATTTCAATAAGATTATCTTTTCTTTATGATTTCCTTTAACAACAGTTTGCATCGAGTCCATACTCTTGCTAAAGTGGGGGCTAAATGTATAGTCGGAAAATGGAAGCACTTCCATTGTGGATTGGTTTAGCCTTCCGAGTAAGTGGTTTGGGGTCATGTCAAGTGCTTTCAATGGGTCTTTGAATTGGATCTAGATTTCTCCCCTATTCTGCCCCATTTCCCACTTTTCTCCAACATGTTTCTGGCATCCTAGCACTAGTAAATTTTACCTTAAATTTCGACGAGAATTAGTCAAATTTTCTACAATAATTGGTCGAATAGGCGACTAAAAATATCGTCGATCTTTTTTCATCGAATTTTCTACATGGTAAATAATAGTCAAAATTTTGACCCTATAACTGGTCAAATTATCGACTGCAACAATCCCTTGTAACTGGAAGAATAAGACGTCGCTCAATTGGTGTAAATGTCAAAATTGAGGCCATTGTGTCGTGAAATTATCCACCTAAATTTTTTGAATTGAGCGTCGAAGGTATAGCATCCTGGTCAAATTTAGTCCATTTTGTCATCGAATTATCCACCCAAATTTGTCAAAATGACCATCGATCGTATAGCATCCTGGTCAAATTTAGTACTGTGTAAAGGATGAAATTTTGACCAATACTAACTTTTGTTTAAAAAAAAATGTGACACCATTTTCAATATATTCCTACTTTTAGTTGAATATATTGCTTG
>MU226119.1:504364-520764 GCA_018584345.1 Thuja plicata
GAATGCAATCTACCATGCACAAAATTTTTGAGTAATGCATGTGTTAGTTAGAAGGAAGTTAGTTTGGAATGTGATCTCTGGGATTGATTGATAGATAAGGAATGATAAAAAGGAAATTTTTTCTTTTGTGTTAGATATGATTTGATAGAAAGGATGAGTGTCCCAAGTCGCTACCCCTATTTACAATATTTGTCATCATTGCATCTTTTTTTTTATTTTTCTGAAATTCTGAAGAGCGTCGAATGATCCAGATCACATACCACCTGGATACTGCCACGACCTCTTGATAGTAGGAGTAGAGAGATTTAATAGAAAGAGAACCTAGTGCACCCAAATATTGACCATCTGGGTTCAACTATGTTTCCTGTTTGAAAAGAAAGAGAGCCAAAAGCACCCAGAGTCCATCTGGATAACATTGTGAGCTCTTGATTTCCAAAAGGGAAAGCCAAGAAAACAAGATAGAAATCCTATGCCCCTAGAGTCCATCTAGATAGCATTGTGAGCTCTTGTTTGCAACATAAAAAGGGAAAGACCATAGAAATCAGAATAGAACTCCAAAACACTCAAATTCTATCTGAATAACACTGCGAGCTCTTGATTCTATAAAACCAAACAAGCAAAATAAAAGAGAAGGAATGTCAAATTTTTTCCCAGGGTTAAGCTTAGATCGTGGAACTGCATGGCTGGCAGATAAGTGACAACACCTACCGCATTTATCCTAAATCATCATGGCCCTAAAATTGAAGTGAACATTCAACAGACAGCAATCAAAGAAAATAAGTCATGGTCTATCATAGCTACTCTCCTCACATGGTGGATCCTGGAGTAGCCTAAGAACACAACTGCAAAATATAGACTGACATTTGACCGACTAACTGACCTAGTCAACATTTTTTGGATGGTTCCTCGATGTAGTTGGATTCTTTTGATTGGATTGACTCTTTGTATAGCCTTTATTGGCTTGATTGCTTGAGTGTGTCTAGTTTCAGTAATAGATTACTCATATAAGACTGACATGTCTGGTTTGAGCGTATCCATCACTGTGTAAGATGATTGATATGATTAGATTGATTGATTTGATCATGTTGGCAGCTGATCAAGCTGTGTCAGATGGGCCCAATGTTGGTTTGCAAAGCTCATGATTGTGACATTTTATAGATTGGCTACTTTTCCAGTTGATTGCTAATTGATTTGATAGATTGATAAAGCTATTTCAGATGAGCCCAATGCTGATTTGCAAAGCTCATGATTGTGACATTAATTGACTGAGCGTGATCACCCTTTTCTCTCTTGATAACCGAGTTGGTTTTATTGCTTGGGATTTTGCAAATTTTTTAATGTTTTTGATGAAGATTATTTTCTCAAAACATTTTTGATCTTTTTTGGATTTTTTGATGAGTTTTCCAATTTTTAGAATTTTTTCAAGATATTTAGAATTGCCCCCTAGTCTGGTGGACCAGTATTAACCATGGGTAAGTGCTTGGTGCCTAGAGGGGATTGTGCTTCTAGATATAGCTTGGGTATTCAGTCTTGCATTTGAAGTGTGCTCAAGCTTTGGGAGTTCATTGATGGTGAAGCTAGATTTGAACATTGGGCACTTGTTTGCTAGGTTTTCACCAAGGTACCTACTCAATAGCGCCTATTTGCCAGGTTTTCACTGAGAGAGAGATTTTGTTTCTCTTTACTTTTTTTCTTTTTTTTATTTTTTTGTTGTCGCCAAGGCGCCTGATTGCCAGGTTTTCACCAAGGTAACATTTTGTATTTTCTGATTTTTTTGGTATTTTCTGGATATGTAGATAGGTGCCTTAACCATAGAGACCTCAAGGGTAGAACCTCTTGAGGTGCATGTTTTTTATGTATTTGGGGATCTGATCTCCTTTTTGTCTTGCTAGTATGAATGCCCCACTCTGAATAGAGCTGATAATGACAAATGGGCCTAACCAGTTAGGCTCAAACTTTCCAGGTTTGACTCGCTCTGCTTGGTTCTTTTGATTTTCCAAAAGGACAAGGTCTCCTACCTCAAATTTTCATGGCTTCACCTTCTTGTGATAGTTTCTTCTAAGGTGATTTTGATAGCCTTGTAAGTGGTTGAAGGCATGCTGTCTTCTTTCATCTAGTAACTCTAGTTCACTGAGCCTTGCTACTCTATAATCCTCATCTGTAATCAGGTTCTTCAAAGATACCCTTAGGGATGAGATTTCCACTTTGAGGGGAAATACTATCTCTGATCCATGGACTAGGGAGAAAGGAGTGGCTCCTGTAGGTGTTCTCACACTAGTTATGTATGCCCATAATGTGGGACTAAGCTGTAAATGTCAGTCTCACCCTGATTCATTCACTATTTTCTTCAAGATTTTCAAGATTGTTTTGTTTGTAGCTTCGGCTTGGTCATTCCCTTGAGGATAATAAAAGGAAGAAAACCCTTGTTTGATATGGAACTGTTCGCATAGCTCTTCAACATCTTTGTTCTAGAAAGGTGTACCATGATCTATCAAGATAGTTTGATGGATCCTGTATCGACAAATAATGTGGTTAAGTATGAACATTGCTATTTTATTTCTAGTGATGTAAGTGAGGGGAATTGCCTCCACCCACTTGGTGAAGTACTCAGTTGCTGCTATGATGTATTTGTGTCTGTTTGCTAAAGAAGGTGTAATTTTTCCCACTAGGTCAATTCCCCACATGGAAAAAGGCAATGATGATGTGATAGGATTTAGTTCTTGGGCTAGTGCATGGATGAGGTCTTCATGAATCTAACGCTGTCTACACCTTTGAACATGTTTGTGTGCATCTGTCTCTATTGTGGGCCAATAGTATCCCATGCGGATGATCTTCTTAGCTAAGTTTTTGCCACCTCTGTGGGTTCCACAAATTCCTTCATGTACCTCGTACAAAGCTTTCTGGAATTTTGTGGAAGTGAGACATCGTAGTAGGATTCTGTCTAGACTTCTTCTATATAAAGTAGTTGAGAGGATAGTATACCTAGAGGCTTGGCAGATGAGGGACTTTCTCTGGTTCCTAGACAAGTTGGGAGGTAAGACATTGTTTTGGAGATAGTTATAGACATCTTGGTACCATGGTGATTTAGGACCAACAAGGACGCATGTTGATTCTGTGATAGATGCTTGGTGTGATGGCACCAAGAGTTTCTCTACTAGAAATTGGAATCTTTTTTTGTTGCCTGGCATATCAATCAGTGATGCTATGGTAGCCATCACTTCTACAGCATTGTTCTATGCCCGTGGGACTTGCTCAAAGAAGATGTAATGGAACTTGGTGCGTAGTGTTTCCATCTGTGCTTTGTATGGTATGAACTTCTCATCTTTGGTCGTATAATCATTGTTGACTTGAATAATGATCAACTGTGAGTCTCCAAAGACCTTTAGGTTCTTGATTCTCCATTGAATTGCTATCTTTAGACCGATGACCAGTGCTTCATATTCTACTATGTTGTTAGTGCATGGGAAGTTGAGTCTGAAAGAATTTGGAATTGTATCATAATCTAGAGTGATAAGCACTATCCCTACTCCCACACCATGGTTCATCCATGACCCATCAAAATATATTTTTCATACCTCAATCGGTGGTTGTAGTGTCATAATAGATTCGTCAGGAAAGTCAAAAATAATAGGCTAATGGTCCTTAATGGGTGCCTCTGCTAGTTGATCTGCGATCACTTGCCCTTTGATGGCCTTTATGTCTATGTACTCAATGTCAAACTCACTTAAGATCATTACCCACTTCGCAAGTCGTTCGGTGAGTGTTGCTTTTCTTAGGAGGTACTTTAAAGGATCAATATGTGTGATCAACTTTATTTGGTGACTCAATATATAATGGCTCAGCTTCTGGGAAGCAAAGACAACTGTGAGGCATGACTTTTCAATTGGTGTATAGTTGAGCTCATGTCCTACCAATGTTCTAATTAGATAGTAGATGGCCCTTTCTTTACCTGCATCATCATGTTGTGCCACAAGTACACCTAATGCTTACTTCGTTGTTCAGATATACAAAATAAATGGTCTACCTTGGACAGGTGGCACCAATATAGGATACTTCAGGAGGTAGTCCTTGAATGTTTGGAATGCTTGTTCGCATTGCTCTGTCCATATGAATTTGATGTCTTTGTGTAGTAGATGTTGGAATGGGTGGCACTTGTCTACTAGCTCAGCTATGAAGCACCTGATTGATTGGAGCCTTCCTTGTAACCCTCTTAGTTGTCTCAGGTTTGATGGTGGAGGCATGTCCAATATTGCTTTGACTTTTCCAGGGTCTACTTTGATGCATCTATGTCACACTATGAACCCCAGTTGCTTTCCTGCTGTGACACTCAATGCACGTTTCTTTGGGTTTGAACGGACTTTGTATTGTTGCATTCTATCAAAGATAGGTCCCAATACTTGTAGATGATCTTTGTGAAGCATTGACTTGGCTAGTATGTCATCCACATAGTCTTCCATTGTTTTTTGGATGAGATCATGAAATATTTTTGTCATAGCCCTTTGATATGTTGCACCTGCATTTTTTAGACCAAATGGCATGACATTCCAATAGTAAGTGCCCCAAGGACATGTGAAAGTTGTTTTATGCTGATCCTTGGGTGTGATCCTTAATTGATTATACCCTGAAAATCCATCCATGAGTGATAGCATTTGATGTCTAGTGGTTAGATCTACTATCATATCAATGTTGGGTAAGGGAAAGTCATCTTTGGGACAAGCTATGTTGAGATCTCTGAAGTCTGTGCATATCTGTATCTGACCACTGTGATTTGTAACTAGCACCAAGTTAGATATCTAGTCTGTGTATGGTATAGGTCTTATGAACATAGCATCTAGGAGATTCTTCAATTCTTCTTTGACTAGAAATGCAACATGGGTATGCATCTTTCTCAGCTTTTGTTTGATAGGTTTGGCATTGGGTAGCAATGGGAGATGGTGTAGTACTAGCTCTGGATCTAACCCTAGCATATCCGAGTAGGACCATGCAAAATTTATCATCCTTGCTTTAAAGAAGCTAATAATATGTTCTCTCTCCTCAAGGTGAGTGATTTTGGCAAGTATATGTTCTTTGGGTTCTTGTCATCTCCCAAATTGACTTCCTCTATTTCTTCTGCTAGTAATGTCAATTTCTCCTCTGTCAAGGGGAGGAGTTCCTTCTTTTAATCTTCTAACACCTCGGTAGAGATTGTCTCTATAGGATCTTGATCATAGTGAACAATTCTCCATCAAACCAAGTAGCATTCCGTCTCTTGTAGCTCTGCAAAATTAGAATACCAGTAGGTATCCCAGATTTCTATTGGCAAGTTGACTCCTAGAGGATACATGACTTATTTTGTGTTGTCATTATGGCAACAAATTCATATTAAGTTTATGTCAAAGATAACTTAGAAGATAAAATGACTAAGTATGGAAAATAGGACAGACAGAGTTATACAAAAATCAGTGCATCAGCGCACATGCGAGAGATCAAATCAGAGTATGAGTGTTCAAATATATGTTCTATGTGATGTATACATACTAAGTCCAGACACGCATGGTATGGAATGACAGTACAGACAAGTTACAGGAAGAACATTACTACTGTAGTTTAGGAAGCAGAGCATGTAGCCGACTTCAGTTTTTGGATCAGTGTGAATTGTTTTGTTGTGTAAAGGCCAAGCACCTTTGATTATATGTTTGTAATAATTTCTTTAGTATTTTTGTAAACACACTTAAACCAATTTGTTTGGAAGCGTTGTGTATTATGTTTTTAGGGCCGACTATAGTCTTGTTTTAAGTCGCGTCTATTCAGACATGAACATATAAATACGTAATGTAAATGTATATTACAAGTGTCAAAGAAAATGTATAAGAAAGATATAGAAGAGAAGTATAGTGAAGTCAGTATGAGATAAATATCTTTAAGAGAGTAAGAGCATCAGCGCATAAACGGAACTGATCAGACATTAGTGTCATCACAATAGTTCATTTTTGATATAGTGTATATCAACTATCAGAAGGTTCTAGCCTTCATCTTATTGGGAAGTGAGCTTAGGCAGTGAGCCATATACCTTTAACAGGGTTTTGTAATAGAATCCTAATAGGGTCATTGTACTTGGATTGTAAAGACTGCTCCTAACAGGGCAAAGGAACTTTAACAAGTTCATTATACTAGTGCGATATTTGTGGGTACTAATTCCCACCAGGGTTTTCCTCTAATCAAGGTTTCCCCATAAAAATATCATGTGTTATGATTTCTTGTGTTAAGCTTCATTGGATGTATGTTTGATTTATGTTTAAAGTGCTGGAATATAATAAATAGACAAACACTGATTCACCCCCCCCCCCTCTCAGTATTTATAAAAATTTCTATTAGAGCTCTGGTTCTTTGAAAGAAAGTTTAACCACTTGAGGAGATCATGGACTCAGTAGAAGAAAAACATTTGAAAAAGAATCTTGAAGTAGCTCTTGAAGATCTTGACAGATCTGAAAAAGAAAATGAAGAACTTAGACTTAAAGTTGATGGCTCAAAAATACTTATCAAGAAATTGAGAAAAGATTTGAAAGATTGTTCTACAAGTGATTTAGGGAAAATGGTCAAAAAGCTAAATGAAGAGAACACGTCTCTGAAAGATAAAATTGAAAATATGGATGAACAACTAACAGACAGTCAAATTGCTATTGAAGAAAAGATCAAAGAAAGAAAACAATTAGAATATGAAATTTTGGAAGAAAATATGAAAGTCTTGGAATTAGAGAACATAAATAAAAAGATGGAATCTAAAATAACAGAAGCAAAGGATAAGATTGATAAACTCCACACAAGTTCTGATTCACTTCAATCTTATCTCAATGCACAAAAGCTAAGAGGCAACACTACTGGTCTTGGATACAGTATAGCACAAGTTGAAATCAATTCATTGAAAGAAAGAAAGAAAGAACATGAGGCATCTTAAGAATCAAAGAAAGTTGAAAATGTTGTAGAGACTAAAATAGATCCACCTAAAGGAGAAATCAAGCAATTTAACAAAACTTGTTATGCATGTAATAAACATGGTCATTTGGCAAGAGATTGTAAAGAGGTAAGACCTTTCAATGGTTATTGTTACTCCTGTAATAAGTTTGGTCACAGGGCTATACATTGCAGAATAAATCAAAGAAATCAGTCACAGCAGAATCAGAGAAAAATGAATCAAAACAATCAGAGAAATCAGTAGAACATTACATGTTAGATATGTAATTACAATGGTCACACAGAAAAGTAGTGCAACATGATGAACAAAAAAATCAGACCTCCTATCATTTGTCACACATTTGGAAAGGCTGGACACATCTCAAGGTTATGTAGATCCAAAACTCAAAAACAAGAGGATACTAAGAAATTGCTATTTGAAGAACAAGGAGAAGTCAAGTTTTTTCAAGAAAAAGAAGATTAAAGAAAAATTTGGGTTGAAGTAAAGAAGGACAATGCAAAGAACAAAGTAGTTGATGCATCCACAGTGGACGCATCCTCTATTTATGGTTGAATAGACCTTCTTGGTCTTAGGGGGAGCTATTCTAGCTCTGAACCCCTATGCGACTGGTATACTCACCTCTGAGTATGCACCTATGGATTCATGTTTATGATCACATGATATAGTAGTATGCATACATGCATTGTCTATAATGCATTCAGAACAAAGTTTGAAACTCTCTATGAAAACTACGTACGGTTGCAAGCATTAAATGCAGTAACCTTTATAAAAGGATGTAAATGTTTGATCTTCTTCAAATTAGCATTTGAGATTACATAATTTGGAGAGCACAGGAGCACTAAGCATCAAAGCACAAAAGCACAATAGATTTGGTGGTTAAGTAAATGAATAAGAATTTGAAATGGAACCCTAGTAGTCGCGCCATTTTGAATTATCGTGAAACCCTACTTAATCAAGTTCTAAGTAAGTATGGCAACCCCATTTGTTTTTGACACTGCTGAAAGGAAGAGATTTGTCTTCAAGAAGCATCCATTCAAGTCCATTCTAGATGATGATGGAGCATTCTCCAAAACTCCACTAGGAGTCGTGCATGTGGAAGATATTCACACATACATCTACTGCAAGAAGGAAACAGTAGGAGACCATAGCATAGCTACTCTTATGTGATCCATGATGAAACCAAACTACTCATTCAAGGATGAATTCATGCATCTGACTGATAACCCTATATTTGAGTACTCCAATGTGCACAAGTTTTATGAGCCAGAATGGGTGAAGATACTATTGAGTAGAATACATGATGACATTTTTTGGATTGGTGAGGTTCCTATCTGAATCACTATAGACCTAATCCATGAATTAATATGACTTCCTAAGACTGGACCAGTTCTTCCTACTGGAAAGGATGTCAAGAAGCAAGTTGAACAAGTATGTTTATCAAGAAGTGACAAGAATGGTATGACAGTTGATCCTATCAAGGAAGATGATATAAAGCTTCTAACTATGATACTTGGTTACAAGTTCCAACATGCAAGCAGACTAAATAGTGTGTTAGCAGCCACAGTTCTAGCAGCAATAAGGATGGTTAAGGATAACACTTAGTACAATATATGTGAGATATTGCATGCTCAATTGATTGACAATATTCAAGTTATCAAGAATGACAAGAACAAGACATTTAGGTTTGGGTCTCTGACTATCTACTTGTACTTCCACATTGTTGGTAAGGTTGAAAATATTTACCTAGATAGAAGCAAACCTACAATGTCCCAGATTTCACTTAAAGCCACATCAGAGAGTAATGCAAAAGATGCCATGGACATGGATATTAAAACATTCAGGATCAAGATGCAGAAAAGGTTCAGATTATCTGAGAAGATAGTTGATAAATATAAGGAGACCATATGTTTCATGGTAGAAACAGATTGCACTTGTATGGAAATAGTTGAACTTAGAACCAAATGGATTCACCCACTTGGTTATGAAGTGGAGGAACATGTGTCAGAAGGATATGCACAAGTTCTCTTATCTACGCCCAAAGATCCTAATGAGCCCAGGTGGAGCACTTACAGAGAGAAGACTAATGCAGTTGATTTCTGTATTATACAGTGCTGACAAAAAAAGGAAGGCATCCAAAATTACATCTAGTATCCTAAGAGTTCATGGAATCACTCAATAAGACTTAGATAAAGCCAAGGAAGCTAAGATTGCAAAATAACTTGAGAAGACTGATGACATCCAGAAGAAGAAGAAAGTAGAGAGCACCTTTGTGCCCTCTACCACCATTGACCTAGACTCATCTCCACCTTCTATACCAAGCAATAAGTCTAGAGGAAGGAAGGAAGCACCCATAGGTCACCCATCCTCAAAAACTACATGGAGCACAGTAATAAATACTCAAGCTCCTCCTAAAGTAGAATTCAGACCTAGTCTAAATGTCTTAAAGAACAAGATTGTTAATGAAGGTAGACTAGACACACTTGCTAAGGTTTATGACAAGTATCAAGAGATAGATAAATCTGAGATACATTCTATTATCATCTCTCATATGATTAAGTTTAAGAAATCAATTCTAGAACTCAAAACAGTGATACCTGACAAGTTATGGAACATACTGGAAATAATGAAGAGACATGCAATTGAGGAAGATATGAGGATAAGAGAAGAAACATTGGATAATATTCTCCCTATATGCTCACATGATGAGAAGGCAATTCTGTTAGATCTGGTGAAGCCTCATCTAAGAAATAAGACAAGGACACTTCATATTATGAACAAGGATTATGAGTTAGTTGGGAAAGAGACAGAAAAATATTTTGCACAAGTGCTTATGGATAGACACATGTATCCATCAATGACACCTACAACAAAGGTAACTCCAGCTCCTCCCAAATAGGTTACAGAACCAGTGATTCAAAATGCACCTATGACAGGTCCACAGGTTTCAACACCCTCAGTGTCAATAACTTATAATACAACAAAAGACTCAGAAGATACTATAGTGGTTGATAATATCAAGATATCCATGATAGCATCTGACAATGACATGGATAAAGTTGATAAAGCATTTGTAAGCACTGAAGAGATGTGCAGTGATGATACATCTTTACAACAAGATGAAGTTCCCTCCAATGATCCAATAGACTTGAATAAAGAGAAAGATACTCAAGATAATGAGACACCAATCAAGGAGATACCAGTAAAGAGTGAATGCATGGATATCAGTACAATTACTATATTCACTCCATCCACTTTACCATCTACTTCATTATTGTCAAGGTTAACTCCTAACTCAACAAGTCTAGATGTGTGGGGAAAAGAGGACTTAATGAAGATCAACATTCTAGCTATGGAAAAGGCCAAAGAAAAATAGGTTATGAGGAACCCTATCTTCTTGGAATCAGTAAACATCTTGAATGATCTAGTGCCTGCAGACAAGAAAGTAGCCAAAATTCAATCAGTTGAAGATATCGACAGCATTCTAACAAGCTTCAAAGCACACTTTACAGAGCTACTAGACTCAGCTACTAGAATTGTAGAAGACAAGTATAAAAAGGAGAGATTGAATGAATTGGCAAAGAATTTTACATTAGACTTAAAATATTTAAATATTGAGCAATCTATATTGAAATAATTGGTAGCTAAAGGTAAGAAGATTATAGCAAACTGCATGGATAGAGTGAAGTTCACCTCTGAACATATCAAAATGATAGAAGAGGCAGAGATCATGGTGGAAAATATTAGAGAATTAGTTGAGACATCCACACAAGACATGAATATCTGTAATAATGTCTATCAAGGTCAGTTGGACAATATTGAAAAGGCTAAGTTGGAGATCAGTAAGATAAGAGTCAGACAAACTCAATTGAGAAATGCACTTGCACCCACTCTAGCAGTTCTGAATGAGAACATCAAACAGATTGATGCCACCATTGTGACATATGATCAAGGTCCCTGCATGGATTTGATGCCACCATTGTGACATATGCCTTATGCGTGCATCTTCAGACAGTTGATGCAATGAAGGTATTCTGGCAGAAAGAGATCCAATCTCTTAAGATTGTGTACCCAGATGTTTACATGGAGTAAGTATCTAGAGACTTACAAGTTTTGGACACCTTTTTCAGTAATGTCAAATGGGGAGTAATGTATATAGAGAATTTTTATATATGGGGAACAATATATATATATATATATGTTAAGAGATACAATGATATACAGTTATTTTGTGTGTTAAGTCATTTTGAGAAACCTGGCCATATTCCTCTGTTGCTTTAATGAAAAAGGGGGAGAAAGTTGACTCCTAGAGGATACATGAGTTATTTTGTGTTCTCATTATGGCAACAAAGTCATATTAAGTTTCTGTCAAAGATAAACTAGAAGATAAAATGACTAAGTATGGAAAACAGGACAGACAGAGTTATACAACGATCAACACATCAACGCACATGCGAGAAATTGAATCAGAGTATGTGTGTTCAGATATATGTTCTATGTGATGTATACATACTAATTCCAGACATACATGGTACATAATGACAGTAAGGACAAGTTACAGGAAGAACAATACTACAACAGTTCAGGAAACAAAGCATGTAGCCGACTTTAGTTTTTGGATCAACGTGAATTGTTTTGTTGTGTAAAGGCCAAGCGCCTTTGATTATATGTTTGTAATAATGTATTTAGTATTTTTGTAAACACACTTAAACCAATTTGTTTGGAAGCGTTGTGTATTATGTTTTTAGGGCCGACTATAGTCTTCTTTTGAGTCGCATCTATTCGGACATGAATATATAAATATGTAATGTAAATGTATATTACAAGTGTTGAAGAAAATGTATAAGAAAGATATAGAAGAGTAGTATAGTGAATTAAGTATGAGATAAAAATCTTTAAGAGAGTAAGAGCATCAGTGCATAAATGGAACTGATCAGACATCAGTGTCATCACAGCAGTTCATTTTTGATATAGTGTATATCAACTATCAGAAGGTTGTAGCCTTCATCTTATTGGGAAGTGAGCTTAGGCAGTGAGCCATATAACTTTAACAGGGTTTTTTAATAGAATCCTAATAGGGTCATTATACTTGGATTGTAAAGACTGCTCCTAACAAGGCAAAGGAACTTTAAGAGGTTCATTATACTAGTACAATATTTGTGGGTACTAATTCCCACTGGGGTTTTCCTCTGATGAAGGTTTCCCCATAAACATATCATGTGTTATGAGTTCTTGGGTTTTCCTCTGATCAAGGTTATATTTTATATTCTCCTTCACCATTCTCCATGCCATCATGATTACCCCAGCAAATACTGAGTTAGGTCTGCTACTGTAGTAAAACTTGTACCCAAGTATCATAGCAATCAATATTACATCTTGCTGAAAGATGTCATTTACTTTCAATGCCCATCCATCCCATTTGGAATGAGTTAGGGCTTCAACTTCTTTCTTTACATGTTTCTCTACAATAGGGATGACTCTGGTGTTGTCCAGTCCAGTGATTTCATGGATTAGGGCACTTCAAATCTTCACAGGTTGATCACCTAACAAGATAAACTGATCATGAACCCTACTTAATAGTATCTTAAACCATTCATCTTCATCGAATCCACATAATTCCAAAATTTTCATTTTTCTCATCTGATTAATGTGTTTGTATCCTTCTCTCATGTTTCCATTATCAATCATATACTCCATCTCAGTTGATAATGTATAGTCGGAAAATGGAAGCACTTCCATGGTAGACTGGTTTAGCCTTCCGAGTAAGTGGTTTGGGGTCATGTCAACTGCCTTGAATGGGTTCCTAACTTTGATCTAGTTTTATCCCCCTATTTTGCCCCATTTCCACTCTTTCTAGCCTATTTCTGGCAACCCAGACTGGGAAACTCAAATTTTGGCCTTGAGGTCTAGTACGACCTTTTTGCATCAAGGTTGACCTTGACCTTGACCTAGGTCAAGGTTGACCTCGACCTTGACCTAGGTCAAGGTTGACATCAACCTTGACCTAGGTCACAATCAACTTTTTTTAGGTTTGTGGCCCAAATTACAAAATATCAGGGTTTTTGGATGTCGGTCTTTGGAAACACTAGTACATTTGACCTCATTTTTCTACCAAAATTATCGACCATTAATTAAAAAGGTTTAGGTTGGTCAGATTATAGAAGGAAAAATTTGTTTTTTTTTTAATCCATGCCCGTGTTGGTCAATATTTTGACCAATACTATGTCGGTCAAAATATCGACAAACACAGGCATATAACTTAAAAAAAAAGATTTAAATTCTCATTTCATTTTTTAGAAAAAATGAAGTGTTGCAATGCGCGAAGGAGGACTGCAACACGTGAAGGATTTCCATCTTCTAAGCTACACACCAAGGGATATAGGAATGGATCTTATTCCAGATTGTGAAGAGCCAAACCCTATGCTAGTAGCATATCCAGCAGCCAAGGTTAATAGCATATTCCATCTTTTTATGTTATCATCATGTTAATGAACATAGGGATTTAATAACCCTATTAATCTATTTATCATATGTGGCTGTAAGATTCATTATGTATCTACAACATTGGGTATGTGGTTGAATAGTCTATATGTTGTGTGTTATGAAACCAGTAGAAGCATTAACATCTCATTTTAAATCCCTTCAATGCATTCACAGTTATCTACCATTTAATTAACTGGTCTTCATCTTACACAGATGGTGTGGAATAAACAAATACCTTTGACTGTTGCCATCACATGATTAAATCCATTTGATTTTGTTTATCTAGTTTTGTTTTAAATTTACTTGGACTCTGTCAGACCAGGATTCAAAACCCATTATCCTCGGCTCTGATATGAAGTCCAACCCTAACTTGTAATTTCGCCATGAGATTTCCAATGTCATGGGCTGAAAGACAAGTTAGGGTAATGTTTGTGCATATACCAAACACTCAGAACCGTGCAGAGTGTTAAAGTTGCTTCTTGGTCGATGCCCTAGTTGGTATACGCGGTGAATGAAACAAAGAAATGTTGAAGCAATATAATAACTAGATATGTTCCATGCATATCCATCTCTTTGAAAGACAATATGACACCTCTCGTTACATACACTGTGGCCCTGTAGCTAACTGTCATATCACTGGGTAAGATTTGCATCTTTTAATCTAACCATCTTTTCATAAACCACATGAATAATTATTTTTTATCACTTTATGCCACTGTGACAGTGGATAAGCATTGAAGTAGAACTTTCTTTAAACATTTCTTATCCACATTGTTTTGGCATTTTTTTAAATCATGAATTGTTACACTTATTGTCACCTCATCAAGCCTATTTGACAGTCAACCTTGTCTATAACTAAGAACTCAAAAGTGTTGTTTTTCATTGGGACTAATCTTTGCTTACAAATTTGATCACCATTTATTGACATCCTTTTGATAGTCACTTCTCAAGACTCTTGGATGCATTTTTATCTTTCGTTCTTACGATTCCTTCACTAATTTTGAAATGGTACTCATATTCATTGTGGTTTTTGCATTCTATATCTTGTTTTCCTCCAACATATGCTATAGTTTTTTGGAGGGTAGTGAAAACCCTAATAGTGCTATGGGTATACATCTTGGTTGTGATTTGTTTGAATCTCTTTAATCAATTCCATTTTCCAGTTGTCTATGTGATTTGATGATGTTATGGTGATTTTAATGACCCTGTGTAGTTTTAAATTTCTATGCATATGAGAATCATACCTTTTTTTTTCATCCTAGTCTACACAATTTGTCAACCCTTCATTGGTCTTGATGCATTACTTATCACCCCAAGGATCATCTACTTTGATTCTTTTATGACTGCCATGCCATCATAGACCACTAATACTTCTTACATCTCATTGTATCATCATTATTGTTCTCTTTTATCTATTCTTAACAACACTTGACAACATCCCTTCACTACCTTCTTTTATTGCTCTTATTTATTAAATATATTTTTTCATTATTTAGAAAATAGATGTCAAAGTAAAACCCTCTCCAAAAAAGATAATCTCATCCACCAACCAAACATAGCTAGGTGGGATGCCCTCCTCATGCAAAAGATGTTGCAGTTAATTTACTTACACCTAGCTAAGAAATTGAGTTGGAGTGCTCCATTCCTAAGGATCAATTTGGACAAACCATGTGCATGTAACTCCTCATCTATGATGTTCTTACACATCTTAGATCACTAGTACAATTGACCTTAAATTGGGTAAACTAAATAAATGTCTGCCACAATGGAACGTAAAGGGGTTTGGCTTGAACTCGACTGATTTAGAATATTTGGAAAGTTAATAAAACAACAACACCAGTCTTAGGTACCCTCCTTCAATCCATTTTAGTCAACGCCAACCTAACTTGATCAACTAGGTTAGAGTGTCCATAAAATGGTTGCAGGCACTGGATGGGACTGTTTATTATTGTTTTGTGAACCCAAATAGAACAGGGGAAACAAGAAACCCGTGCTAAGTGTTTAACACTAAATTTTTAAATAGAATCTGCAAAAAAGTATATTGTTGTAGGCAAACCAAGAATCAGGAGGATTAATTTATTATGTGCTAGGAATTGGAAGGAAGTTACAAGATTGTAACCAAAGGAATGAAATAAAATCATAGTCTTGCTTTTTGACAGTGAGTTATTAATACCAGTGATAGGAAATAACAGTGCCGTGGAAGGATTGTTTGTAAATTTCATAGAGGACATTTGACAAATGGAGGCATTACCATAGTGTTCAGAGTTATTCAAAGATTAGAAGTTGAATGTGTTAATTGGAACCATTATTCATAGTTTAAACCAACATTGGGGGTTTTGTAATTGTAGAGCACTGGAGTCTAATTCCTTTGGGATTTGAGCAATTGAAGACATAAACCCATATTGTCTAGGAGTTGGGATCTAAATTTAGATCCCATAAAACCCATACATATTGCCTATCATTGACATCCAATGTATTCTTCTATTATATGTCAGATTCTAGAAATTGTGTCTTGCTTGGTACCTTGGCAGAACTTACACGATCCATTTGTGTCGCTGATGTGATGGATTGTTGACTTTGAAATCCGTAAAGAATAGATGATCATTGCATTGGATGGAGGAGCAAGTAATCCGAATTATATTTCCAACTTCTTGTTAAGACCATTATTCACACCTTCTAACGAATAACCTTGATCATTTTGTGTTTGTACTGCTTTATTGAACATCTCCAATAAATGAGATCCTTCCATTAATCAGTAGTAAAATCCATGGAATCCTTTCTGAGAGAAGTCCTTGTATATGATCCTTCCATTATTTCCAGCTGAATTTACTGGAGCAGAATAATTTTCTCTTACATCTTTAATATCCATCCTCATTTCCATGCTATCCTTGAAAATATATTTTTTATCTATATCATTTGAGATTATTTCTTTATTATAAAATAACATGGCCTTACAAAAACAATAATT
>MU226119.1:528021-542342 GCA_018584345.1 Thuja plicata
CGAGGCATTAGGTCTGGCCCTTAGGTCTTGTACTTTTGAGTTCTTATTTGATATCATGCTCTATCCTACCACAGACACATGTGTGTTCCTTATCATAGCCTAAACACAATCTCAATCTCATGAGGTTTTAGTGGACCCAATTGATCTAGATTGACCTATAACAACTAATTGTTTATTGTTAAAGTTAAAGTTAAACTTGAACTACGATGTCTTTGTGAGTTACGTAGGCAAGGCCATCTATGATGAGCCCATGAGGCATTAGGTCTGGCCCTTAGGTCTTGTAATTTTGAGTTCTTATTTGATATCATGCTCTATCCTACCACAGACACGTGTGCATTCCTTATCATAGCCTAAACACAATCTCAATCTCATGAGGATGTAGTGGACCCAATTGATCTAGATTGACCAATAACAACTAATTGTTTATTGTTAAAGTTAAAGTTAAACTTGAACTACGATGTCTCTGTGAGTTACGTAGGCAAGGCCATCGGCTATGATGAGCCCCCGAGGCATTAGGTCTGGCCCTTAGGTCTTGTACTTGTGAGTTCTTCCTTGATCTTTCCACACTACTAGTTGTTGAGTTTGTGATCTCTTTCTCCGTTGGAAATGCTTGCCAAGTAGAAATAGTAGGGTATATACCATCTATCTTTCTTGAAGACTCTTTATCAAAAGGGAATCAATGTTCTTTATCTTCAATTGAATAAGGGGTGCAGAAGGTTGCTTTGCATCCACTGGGTATAGATAAAAAATGAGTGGTATACCCAAAAGATGCAAAGCATCTTCTGCACCCTCAAATTTAGTGAAGAGAGAAATGCCATTGATACCCTTTGGATAAAGATGCTTCACAACATAAATATGACATCCTACCATTACTAGTAGGTAAGCATTTCCAAGGGATCATAGATGCTCTATCCTACGCTATGGAATTTGTAAGTACGCAGTATATTTGAGTATCATCCTACCTGGGTTTCATCCCTTTAGACACAAGGTCACTGGAATACGCCTTTTTGAAAATTCAAATACTTCATAAGCCTTTAGAAAGAAAAACTGTCATATATATACCTAATCCGACCCCAGTCAACAACAAGTTGGCCTGAAGGGAAAAAGAAGTTGTCCAGGAATAAAGAGGATTGATACCACTTCTACCATCCTTTAAAAGACTGGTTTTAAAGTTAAACCTGAACTACGATGTCTCTACGAGTTATGTAGGCAAGGCCATCTATGATGAGCCCCTGAGGCATTAGGTATGGCCCTTAGGTCTTTTACTTTTGAGTTCTTATTTGATCTTGCCACCCATTACCAATATTTTACATATTTTGTATCTCTTTACGATACTAGTTTTAAATACCTTATGATTGATTTAGCTAAGTTACTAATGTAGCTTATCTTACGATCGTGTATGTAATAAACTATGAATTATATATCATGCATCTAGTTGCGCAACCATATATGCAAGTGCAGGAAATAGAGTTGAGGCAAGGAGAAGTGAGGAAATAGAGCTGAGCCATATATATCTAGTTGTGTAACCATATATACAAATCATCATAAAAAATATGGCTAAAATTTACTAAATCATATGCCCAGGATTCCTAGTCTTCAAGGCCTTCCTCCCAAACCTTCCAATTCAAATCGTCAACAATGCCATCTTCTAAATGTCACATTTCTGGTCGCATTTTTTTAAACCAAAAGTTAGTATTGGTCAATTTTTTGACCTAGACACATTAGTATGTTCGACGAGAATGCTATGCATTCGACGGAGATTTCGACGAACTTTGGTGGATATCTGTACTAACCAATGGTATCATTTTTTACCTTTATATTTGTGAGTTTGACGAGAATGCTATGCATTCAATGGCTATTTCAATGAATGTTGGTGGATATTTCTACTGGCTAATGGTCTCAATTTTGACCTTTACATTAGTGAGTTTGACGGGAACGCTATGCATTCAACGGCCATTTCGATGAATGTTGGTGGATATTTCTACTGGCTAATGGTCTCAATTTTGACCTTGACATTAGTATATTCGACATGAATGCTATGCATTCGACGGCTTATTCTTCCAGTACCAAGGGATTGATTCAATGGATAATTCAACCACTGGTATTGTCAAAATTTCAACTATATGTTATATCATCACTTAATTGACATAAAAAGAGCGATGATAGTTTTGGTCACCTATTCGACCAATTCGTGTAGAAAATTTGACTATTTCTCGTCGAAAAATAGGGTGAAATTTACTAGTGAAAAAGTTAATTCCCGCTTTCGGATCGGCTGTTTCAGACTTCGGGACAACAAATCCTCAATAATATTTAACATAGGTCCTCTTCTATGGGAATGGGTCCAATTATAATTTAATTCTCCTATGTTGGCCTCTCTGGAATATTGTGCCCTATTTTCATATAAAAGGAAGCTATCTCCTCTCATTTTCTCTAAATATCAATGATATACAAGCAAGAACAATCTAAGACTTGACAATTTCATGAGCTCAAGACTTGAAGAGTGAATTTGGAAGGTGAAGAAGAAAGATTTAAAGCAATCCAAGTAGCCATTGAAGGATTCATCCATTCTCAAGCACTCCTCAAGCATCTATTTTCATCAAGGAGATCCATTGGTGGCCATTGAAGGATTCAAGCTCCATGGAGCCCTCTTGTTGAAGATTTCTCCATCTACATTCCTCCAAGCCTCTTCCAATTCAAGAACCCATTCAAGATTGGTGTTGAAGATCTACCAAGAAATTGATTGAAGACATCCTACATTCTTCATTCTCCATTCTCCATTCATTTGATGCAACCATACTTGTGGATTCAAGGATTTGAATCCTCCACAAGGACTTTTACATTAGCAAGGTGAATTGTTTCATTTACTTTGTTTATTCCAGAAATTCAATTATATATATTTGAGGTTAATTAAAAAACTAGGGTTTTACTAAGGCAAACCCCTCCCCCAACAAAAAAACCCCTTTTTCTTTTAGGAACTGGTTCTGAACAACAAATCAGGATGGAGATTCGGATAGCCTTTTCGGCAAACTTTCGGGATCCAAAAATAGAATTTCAGTCTAAGAATTTTTAGGTCGATTGTTACCTAGGGTGCAATCAAAAACAATGCCAGACGGTGACATTGACTTGAGGGTGCAAATCAGAACTATCTTAGAATGGAAAAAGATTTCTCATTTTTGTTCATCTCTACATTTCTATTCCAGATCTGGTCTCAGATTTTCCAGAAACTCAACACAGGCTTCAGAAAACAACGTTGTTTGATCTGGAATATTTCAAGGTTAGTGAATTTCTCTAATTCAATTCAATTAAGGTTTTCAATCTATCTAAACCTATTCTACATTCAAATTAATCAAATCAATCAAACAATGGTACTTAAGATCTTCCTTCCTTATTCTTATTTCTAAATGATTGATTCATTTATGCATTGATCCCTTCTTTTGGGTTAATCAACATGGATCTTTCATTTACATATCCAATGATAGAAGGAGAGCATCTTATTTACCCCCTTAACAATAATAATCAACAACATATTTAAATGTAAGGGATTTTATGTTAATGAACACACAACTATACACACTCGTTTCATTCATTTTATCCTTTACATTTTGGTGACCACGCGATAGACAACTCTTTCTTTTTGGTGTTAGATTTACATATTTTATGATTAGATCTTTCATGCATATTAGATTAGTTTTCTTTTATGTTCTTGCAATCCCTTTCAAAAATTAAAATCAACTCTTTTATTTCTAAATTAGTTCATTTACATTAGATTGGTGTATGAGCTTTACCACTTCTAGTCCTACTTATAGCATCCTAGTTAGAAGAAGTCGTAGACTCATGGGTTCCTTTGATCCCAAATCTTCCTGTCCTTTTCATAGGATCTTGGATGACAACTTGAATACTCATGATTCCATTCCTTCTATGGAGCATAACTCTTCTTAGTCATCTCATGATGAGTAGGATTCTTTAAGAGTTCCTCCTGATCAAGTGCAAAAACTTTCAATTTAACTTGATAAAATGGGAAATTGGCTTATTCAAGAAAACCATAATCAAGATTCTATTCAAGTTATAGAGGCTCAAAAGAAATTCCTTCTTGATAGTTACCAAGGTGTTAATTTCTTACGTGGTATCACTCATCTTGTGCATTTGAATGTTAAACCTTTAGCTCAAGAGGCTCAAGATCTAGGATATACACCTCCTATCACTAGTCAAGAACCTTCTTCTATTCCTTTACCTAATATTCCTACTTATACTCCTTTGATGAATACATCTCTCCCAATTTCATCTATTCGTGTGAGTGTTCCATCGGTATCTTTACCTACCTCAAAACCTTCATATCATAGTGTACCTTTTACCTATACTAATCCTCTTCCAACTGTGGTCCCAAATGTTCCACTGGTTGTATCTTTTATTCATGCTACTTCCTACACATTTCCTAGTGTTCCTAACATTCCTATTCCACCTGTGTCTTCGAATGATACCACAATTATTAGTTTGGCTCAGACTGTTTCATCTTTACAACAACAACTCACATCATTAACTCAATCCAAGTTTAGCATTCCTACATGTGACATGGGTAGTCCCTTATCTTTAGACATTATTCGTGCTACTGTTCTGCAACAAGATGATATGCCTCATCTAGAGAATTATAATGGTAAAGGCGATCTTGTTACTTGTGTTAAAACATTTCAAATCCTTTGTAATGATTATGCTCATGACCATAGGATTTTGGCTAAACTATTTACTAGAACCTTTCATGATAAGGCTTTGCAATGGTATTTTTCTTTACCTCCTTATTCTATTGATTCTTTTCCTAAACTTGCTAATACCTTCATTCAAAAATTTCAAAATAACATTGGTCCACAAGTTTCCTTAACCGATTTAATGAATTGTAAAGAAAACATTAAGGAAAAAATGACTGATTTCATTGGTAGATTTAAGCATTTGTATGCTCAGATTTCTTATCCTTTTCTTGATATTGATATTCAACACATGTTTATTTCAAATTTACAAAAATATATTAGAGATAAGCTTCTACTTACTGAATTTACATCTTTTAAACAACTTTGTGTAGCACTTCATCATTATCAATTACAAGTGATTCAATTTGAGAGAAAAACTCCAATGGCTCATGTTCCAGTTGATAAGAGTGACAATACTCCTAATCCTAATAAATTTCAGAAACCTTACAACTAAATAAAGATTAATAAATAGACAAATGTGATTGCTGATCAAGTTGATGTTGCAACTCACAATGCCACTTCTACATCAACTGCTTTCTGTATGAATTGTACGTTTAGTCTTCTCTCTCAATCTTTACATTCCATTATGAGTAGGTTTTTAACTGCTAATATGATTACTTTTCCTCCTATTCGACCTCTCCTTCCTACTACAATAGCTTCAAAAATCCTTTGATCCTAAAGATTTTTTCCAATACCATTTCCAGAATGGCCATGATACTGAAAAATATTATTCTCTAAAGCATAAAGTTCAAGACTTAATCGATTCTAATGCTTTATCTATTGATAATATTGATAGTAATGGAAATTTTTTGTCTCTCTTCCTAATCAAAACCTTCAAATCTACATGAATCCTCTACCTACACATGATACTAACACTATCGCTCAACCATCTTCTATGGATATCATTTACGATTCAAATATAGATGATCTTAATCACATTGTTATTCATGTGGAGACCATTGTTGTATCTCAATCTATTGTTCAAGATCCTTCACCTCCACCTCAACTTCCAATTCTACCTAAACCTCAGAAACAAACTAAGGATAACCGACCTCAGGAAATTTCAATTACCTTTGATGATTCTAAGACTATTAAGGCTCCCAATGGTCCCCTTTATATTTATGCTAGGATTGATAAGATACCTACATATGGTTGTCTTGTTGATCCCACATCATTAATCAATATTCTTACGAAGGAAAATATTTTATGAAAGGCCTACAATGTGATTATTATGATCCATCAGATGCATGGATCCAAACTTGTAATGGTTTTCTCTATCCTGCACTTGCTTCTATTAACTTAGCTATTGAAATTTGTGGCAAGGTTGTAGATACTACCTTCATCATTGGTCCTACATCTAATCAATTTCAAGTCAAATTTGGTTTGCCTTGGATAGCTGCTATGCATGCTATTACTTCTTCTATTCATAAATGTATTAAGTTCATTCATAATGGAGAAGTAAAAATTATTAATCATAGTCTATACCAACATTCTAGGCCTTGAGATTGTGCTACTCTTAACTTGTTTTTCCCCTCATTACCTAATTCATGTCCTCATCATCCTGAAAACCTATTTCACTCATATCAAGCCTATAAAAATCACAAGATAGTTGAGTTAAGAATGCCTCGAATAGATCTCAATCGTGGTCTTTTGCCAGCTCCTTTTATACCTCTTTTATCCATTACTACTAATTCCATTACTCAACCTTCCTGTATTGCTACTCAGTCTACTGTGAATCCTATCAATCCTCCTTCAAAACTTGTGAAGGAATCAATGGTTATTCCTCCTAGTTCTCCACATGTGTCAAACAAATCAAAATGTAATAAATCTGCTAATGAACATCATAAGAAATGTAGAGCTAATGCTAGGGCCCGTGCTTCTTTTCTTCAAAACTCTTTATCTTCTTTTGATCAACCTATGCCAGATGTGTTGAAAGAAGCCACTATTCAAAATGATGTTAAGATGAATGTATGTGATTATCCTATTCACATCTTAGATCCAATTTCTATTAATCTTGATGAGGAGGATACTTTAGATGATCCTATTGATCTTAGTGATGAATATGAGACCATTGACCTTGACACTGACTTACCTCATATGCTTTCAACTCAATTGACAATTACACCTAGTATCGAGAAGTTCGATTCTCAAGAGGATCCTTGTTTTAAACTGGCTATTAATCCTATTGTATTGTATAGTCCCTCTTGCGAGTTTCCCACCTTCCCTACATAATATAAACCAGAATGGGGAGAGTAGGTGATGAGCCTGATTGGCTTATCGTTTGTGGTTCTAGTTTCTTTGGGGAATGATGTCAATTCATTTGCAATAATATTATATTGATATGTACGTGTTATCTTATGATCATACTGACCCCACATTATGTAGATCCCTTCTCTGTTCTTTGTATGTTGATGTGACATTTCCCATGATTTTTCTTTGTTTGGGGTCATCTCATAGTGGAAACGTAATCAGTAGAGTTGTTTATGTTTCCGTTCAAGCCATTGCTTTAGTTAAAGTGTTAGCAATGACTTTAACGTGAGGGCATATGCTCTAATCACTTTTTGAACACACACACGTTCAATTTTTTTTTTCCTTTATGGATTAAAGGATAATCCTTAAATCATGGGCATTTTATTTTAATTTTTAGGATCTCTTGATCCATCTAGTTTAAATTTATACGGATCTCTTGATCCCTCCAGTTTTAATATACAATGTTTTGATCCCTTAAGGTCAGAAGGTGTCCTTAAGAATGGATCTCCCTAATGGGTTGACTAGTTAGTAGCCACATTCACTAGGAATTTCAATTCCATCTTTCCAGTTACACTTCAATTTTTTTGTTTTTTGTATGGTTCACAATGGGACATAAGTTCTCATTGGGTGAGGTAACCATACCCTCTCTCTCTCCTTAACTGGTGATGTCTCTCTTATTGTGATCTTAGGGTTGGTAAATAATTAATTGCCTTGAGAGCTTGAGGATTTATTTGTCCCCTTATGATTCTAATAAGATTATCTATTCTTTATGATCTCCTTTACCAAGAGTTTTTATTGAGTCCATACTCTTGCTAAAGTGGGGGCTAAATATATAGTCATAAAATGGAAGCACTTCCATGGTAGACTGGTTCAACCTTTCAAGTAAGTGGTTTGGGTTCATGAAAAGTGCCTTGAATGGGTTCCTGACTTTGATTTGGTTTTATCCCTCTGTTCTACCCCATTTCCACTCTTTCTAGCCTATTTCTGGCAACCCAGACTGGGAAACTGGGATTTTGGGCTTGAGGTCTAGGTTGACCTTTTTGGGTCAAGGTCAACTTTGACCTTTAACTAGGTCAAGGTCAACCTTGACCTTGAACTAGGTCACAATCAACCATTTTTAGGTTCAAGGCCCAAATTCCAGAATCTCATGGTTTCCACATGTCGGTCTTTGGAAAAAGTTAATTCCCGCTTCCGGGTCAAGTTTTTTTGACTTTGGGAAACCAAATTCTGAATTATATTTAACATAGGTCCTCTTCTAGGTGCATGGTTTCAATTAGAATTTAATTCTCCTATGTCAGCCTCTTTACAAAATTGTGCCCTAATTTCATATAAAAGGAAGCTTTCTCCTCTCATTTTCTCTAATCATTAATGATATACAAGCAAGAAGAATCTAAGACTTGATAATTGCAAGAGCTCAAGACTTGAAGAGTGAATTTCAAAGGTGAAGAATCAAGATTTGAGGCAAGCCAAGCAGCCATTGAAGGATTCACCCTTTCTCCATGGAGCCCTATTGTTGAATATTATCCATCTATATTCCTCCAAGCCTCTTCCAATTCAAGAACCCATTCAAGATTGGTGTTGAAGATCTACCAAGAAATTGATTGAAGACATCCCACATTCTCAATTCTCAATTATAGATTCATTTGATGCATCCATACTTGTGGATTCAAGGATTTGATTCTTCCACAAGGAATTTTACATGAGCAAGGTGAATTGTTTCATTTACTTTGTTTATTCCAGCAATTTCAATTATATATATTTAAGGTTAATTCAGAAACTGGGGTTTTACTAAGACAAACCCCTCCCCAAAAAAACAAACCCTTTTTCTTGTAGGAACAAGTCCGGAACAACAAATTAGGATGGAGATTCAGATACCCTTTTTGGCAAAGTTTTGGGATCTAAAAATACAATTTTAGTCTGAGAATTTTTAGGTCGATTGTGACCTAGGGTGCAATCAAAAATTCTGGCAAATGGTGACATTAACTTGACCGTGCAAATTAGAACTATCTTTGAACAGAAAAAAAATTCTGGGTTTTGTTCGTCTCTGCATTTCTATTCGAGATCTAGTCTCAAATTTTCTAGAAACTCAACATAGGCTTCAGAAAACAACATTCTTTGGTATGCAATATTTAAAGGTTAGTGCATTTCTCCTATTCAATTCAATTAATTTTTTCAATCTATCTAAACCTATTCCACATTCAAATTAATCAAATCAAACAAACATGGGTACTTAAGATCTTCCTTCCTTATTCTTATTTCTAAATGATTGATTCATTTATGCATTGATCCTTTCTTTTGGGTTAATCAACTTGGATCTTTCATTTACATATCCAAGGATAGAAGAAAAGCATCTTATTTACCCCCTTAACAATAATAAACAACAACATATTTAAATGTAATGGATTTTATGTTAATGAACACACAATTATACACACCCATTTCATTCATTTTATCCTTTACATTTTGGTGAACCCGCGATAGACAACTCTTTCTTTTTGGTGTTAGATTTACATCTTTTATGATTAGATCTTTCATGCATATTAGATTAGTTTTCTTTTATGTTCTTGCATTTCCTTTAAAAAATTAAAATCAACTCTTTGCTTTCTAAATTAGTTCATTTACATTGTATCGGTGTATGAGCTTTACCACTTATAGTCCTACTTATAGCATCCCGGTTAGAAGAAGCCATAGACTCATGAGTTCCTTTGATCTTGAATCTTCTTATCCTTTCTGTAGGATCCCAGATGAAAACTTTAATACTCATGATTCCAATCCTTCTATGGAGCATAACTCTTCTCACTAATCTCATGATGGGGAGGATGCTTTAGGAGTTCTGGCTGAACAAGTACAAAAAATTTCAATTGAATTTGATAAAATGGGAAATTGGCTTATTCAAGAAAACCATAATCAAGATTCTATTCAAGCTATAGAGGCTCTTAATAAAGTCCTTTGTGATAGTGACCAAGGTATTAATTTCTTGAGTGGTGTCACTCATCTTGTGCATTTGAATGTTAAACCTTTAGCTCAAGAGGCTCAAGATCTAGGATATAGACCTCCTATCACTAGTCAAGAACCTTCTTTTGTTCCTTTACCTAGGATTCCTACTTATACTCCTCCTTTGATGACTACATCTCTCCCAATTTCATCTATTCCTTTGAGTGTTACACTGGTATCTTTACCTACCTCACAACCTTCATATAAAAGTGTACCTTTTACCTATACTAATCCTCTTCCAACTGTGGTCCCAAATGCTCCACCAATTGTATCTTCTATTCATGTTGCTTCTTACACATTTCCTATGCCACCTGTGTCTTCTAATGATTCCACAATTATTAGTTTGGCTCAGACTGTGATATCTTTACAACAACAACTCACATCATTAACTCAATTCAAGTTTAGCATTCCTACATGTGACATGGGTAGACCTTTATCTTTAGACATTATTCGTGATACTATTTTGCAACAAGATGATATGCCTCATATAGAGAATTATAATGGTAAACGCGATCCTGTTATTCATGTTAAAAAATTTCAAATCCTTTGTAGTGATTATGCTCATGACCATAGGATTTTGGCTAAACTATTTTCTAGAACCTTTCGTGATAAGGTTTTGCAATGGTATTGTTCTTTACCTCCTTATTCTATCGATTCTTTTCCAAAACTTGGTAATACCTTCATTCAACAATTTCAAAATAACATTGGTCCGCAAGTTTCCTTAATTGATTTAATGCATTGTAAAAAAAACATTAAGGAAAAATTGACTGATTTCATTAGTAGATTTAAGCATTTGTATGCTCAAATTTCTTATCTTGTTCCTGATATTGATATTCAACACATGTTTATTTCAAATTTACAAAAGGATATTACAGATAAGAATCTGGTTACTGAATTTACCTCTTTTCAACAACTTTATGCAACACTTCATCATTATCAATTACAAGTGAGTCAATTTGAGAGAAAAACTCCAATGGCTCCTATTCTAGTTGATAAGAGTGACAATGCTCCTCATCCTAATAAATTTCAGAAACCTAACAACTACATCAAGATTAATAAACAGATGAATGCGGTCGCTGATCAAGTTATTGTTCCATCTCACAATGCCACTTCTGCATCCACTACTTTCTGTATGAATTGTACGTTTACTCCTCTCTCTGATTATTTACATTCCATTATGACTAGGTTGTCAAGTGATAATATGATTACTTTTCCTCCTATTAGACCTCTCCTTCCTACTACAATAGCTTCAAAATCCTTTGATCCTAAATATTTTTTCCAGTACCATCGCCAAAATGGCCATGATACTGAAAAATGTTATTCTCTAAATCTTAGTTCAAGACTTAATCGATTCCAATGATTTATCTGTTGATAATATTTATATTAATGGGAACAAATTTGTCTCTCCTCCTAATCAAAACCTTCAAATCTACATGAATCCTCTACCTACACATGATACTAACACTATCACTCAACCATCTTCTGTGGATATCATTTATGATTCAAAGATGGATGATCTTAATCACATTGTTAATCATGTGGAGAGCGTTGTTGTATCTCAATCTATTATTCAAGATCCTTCACCTCCACCTCAACTTCCAATTCTACCTAAACCTCAGAAACAAACTAAGGATAAGCGACAACAGGAAATTTCAATTACCTTTGATGATTCTGAGACTATTAAGGCTCCTGATGGTCCCCTTTATATTTATGCTAGGATTGCTAAGATACCTACATGTAGTTGTCTTGTTGATCCCATATCATTAATCAATATTATTACTAAAGAAAATATTTTTATGAAAGGCCTACAACATGATTATTATGATTCATCAGATGCATGGATCCAAACTTGTAATGACTTTCTCTATTCTGCACTTGCTTCTTTTAACTTACCTATTGAACTTTGTGGCAAGGTTGTAGAGAATACCTTCATCATTGTTCCTACATCTAATAAATTTCAAGTCAAATTTGGTTTTCCTTGGATAACTGCTATGAATGCTATTGCTTCTCCTATTCATAAATGTCTTAAGTTCATTCATAATGGAAAAGTAAAAACTATTAATCATAGTCTATACCAACCTTCTAGGCCTAGAGATTGTGCTACTCTTGACTTCTTTTTTCCCTCATTACCTAATTCATGTCCTCCTCTCCCTAACAACCTTTTTCGCTCATATCAAGCCTATAAACATCACAAGATAGTTGAGTTAAGCATGCCTTAGATAGATATCAACATTGGTCTTTTGCCAACTCCTTCTGTTGGTTGTATTTCGTGTTTTTGCTAAAATGCATGTTTCCTTGCCCTCCCCTCTGAAAGTTTTCAGGTGCTCATGCATATACCTTGCCAAAATTGTCAAAAACCCTGAAAAAACCCTAAGGCCAAATGTTAAACGATGTATTTTGAAACCCTTAGCCATGTCTTCTTTTTCATCGTTACCTTTTTCAAGTCACTAAAGGCATGTGCTATATAAAAGTTTAAGTCAGGTCGCTCGATCGCGTAACCCAGAACGAATATGCCAAAACATCTCCTGACTTTGCTTTTACCTTGTGTCGCGTAGTCTCGTTAAGAAATCAAATATTCCATCTATGTATCGAGACTTAGCGATCTTTCTTTGGTTAGGTTGTCGCTGTAACATCTTGTTATGAGCTTTAAAATGAACGGGACCCACCTTCAGTCGGGTGATCGCTTGAAGAGTCAACAGGTCAAAGAAATGTCTTCCGACTTTGCGCTTGCTTCATGTCGCATGATCGCTGGATCAGGACATTCAAACAGTTAAGATTTTTCTTCAGTCGCGTGGTCTCGTGATATTTGGCGGTTAGTGGATAACAGTCATGACTCAGCGAATAACTGTTTCATGTTAAGTGATTTTCTTCAGTCGGGATGTCGCTTGAACAGGAGTGATGACTCAGCTTTACAGAATGCATAAAGTGGACGAAGTAATAGATGACACTTGTCATAGAATTAGTAGTTGTCGGGTGATCGCCAGATGATGGAAAGGGATCAAGCGATAAGGAGACTAAAGGTATATTACCCTTAGTCGCGAAGTCTCATAATATTTTAAGGGTATGTGAATTTCTGAAGTGATTAAAAGACAGCCGTACGATGGAAAGATGAAAGGATCTAATGGTGGTCGCTAAGTCTGGTGATAAAAGTGCCCCAGGAAAAAAGTCCTTCCGACTAAGCGATTAAGGTATGTCGCATGGTCGCTGTAAACAGAAAAGGGCATGTGCTATATAATAAGGATAAGTTAAGTCTATCACCCGACTCAGCGACCAAAGGGTTGTCGTGTTGTCTTGAAAAGATAAATGAACATCCAGCGACTTGGCGATTAAAATAAAATGTTAAATGGTAACTGCTTGTCGCGTAGTCTGGAGAAGATGGATGAGTTAAGGTTAACTCCCCGCGACTAAGATTCTCACATAGTCGCCTGATCGCTGGAAAGCCTTGGGTTACCTGAGGTAAAGGAATTACATTGTCGCCAAGTCTGAAGAGTAAACCATGGTTAAGAGATAATACTCGCGACAAAGAGACTTTATGAGGTCGCGAGGTCGCCAGATAAATAGGATCCATAAAGCGGCGCCAAGTGGAGGACGTGACAGAGAAGATCAAACCAGCGGCCAATCAGATAAAAGAATTTTTGATTACTGTGTACAAAAGGTAGCTGAGATGTATGACAGAAGGCGAATCACAAAGTGCCATGTCAGTTGTCTTAACCATTTTTGTGATTGCGCCAAAATACTCATGATTTAAATTTGATTTCCTGTCACCTCGAGAAACTACGGCTAGGTTTTTGAACGTTTCATGGCATATCTAAATTAATTGCAGAACTGACATTTCTAAACTTTGAGCCATGTACTCTGAACCTTGTGGCTATAAACAGAGGAGTCTGCATTCATTCCTATTCACCATGTTTGTGATCTCAGAGCAAAGTTATTATTTTAGAGCAAAAGGTGATATTTAAAGCTGTAGCAGTGTTCTCAAGTGATTGAAATTTCTAAGTGATACAGAGAGTTGTGCTTAGATTTGTTTCAATATCGATTAACCAGTGATTCAAAAGCTTGCAAACATGAGTACTGCTATGAGCATGGTGTCTACTAGTGGAGGCAGTGGAGATGATCCTAAAGGAAAACCTAGCTTCTCTGACGAATTTTTGCAACTGCTGCCAGGGTCCACTCAGAATAGAAAGATTAATGCTGGTGTTTTCAAAGATGACTTCAAGGACATCAGGGATGCAGTGACCCCAGGAACAACAGGTTACTCTCTGTTTACTTATTTTTACAAGAATTCTGATAAGCCTATCCCTGTATCAAACCCTTGGATATCTGGACTGGGTAGGTTAT
>MU226119.1:557640-569941 GCA_018584345.1 Thuja plicata
GTAACAAGATAGTTTGTAAGGCAGATTATCCTAATTGTTTGAGCTGTAAGGCAGTTTAGTGTATCTTGTTTATGTATTTTCTTTGCTTATTATTGACTCTGCAGCCCAAAGGATAGGCACTGGTTCAAGAATCTATTTGAATACCTATCTTTGTCACATATGTTCTAAGTTTTTAACTACCAAATCAAATTTTAAATACTCTGTTACCAAGAACACATAAGCTAAAACTTGTTTAAAGGACCTCTGTCAGCAGGACACTGTCCATGTTATTGATTCCTTAAAGAGAGAATCATTTAGGTTGTCCCTCCTATTAAGAAAAGGAAGAAGGATTGAAATCCTTGTCTCACTAGTTTTCTGTCATATTTAAGATTATGATTTGTATGGTTAAATCCTGTATATGATTATGCTTGATCATTTACAAGGTATTTTATAAAGTTGGTTCAATAAAGATACATGACAAATCAGTGTCCACAATAACAAATACTGTGATATCAGTAATCTTTCAAGGTAAAACCTGCCTGAGTAGTTGTGGAACTCAAAAATGAGGAAGGACCTTATCCAATCCTTAGCAATTAGGCTTTTCTTGTCTCTGAATCAGAAGTAAAGGTACAAGATTCACATAGATATTTCAAGCATTGTGATTCATACAAGAAAAATCCCTAACACCTTCTATACCTCCTTTATCCATTACTCAACCTCCCAGTATTTCTACTCAGCCTACTATGAATCCTATCAATCCTCCTAAAGAACCTGTGAAGGAGTTAGTGGTTATTCCTCCTAGTTCTCAACATATGTCAAAAAATTCAAAACATAATAAATTTGCTAATGAACGTTGTAAGAAGTGTAGAGCTAATGCTAGGGCCCGTGCTTCTTTTCTTTGAAACTCTTTATCTTCTTTTGATCAACCTATGCTAGATGTGTTGAAAGAAGCCAATATTCAAAATGATGTTAAGATGAATGAGTGTGATGATCCTATTCACATCTAGATCCAATTTCAATTAATCTTGATGACAAGGATACTTTAGATGATCCTATTAATCTTAGTGATGAATATGAGACCATTGACCTTGACACTAACTTACCTCATATTATTTCATCTCAATTAACAATTACACCTAGTATCGAGCAACATGATTCTCAAGAGGATCCTTGTTTGGAACTAGCCATTATTCCTACTATATTGCATATAGTCCCTCTTACGATTTTCCCACCTTCCATACATAATATAAACTAGGACAGGTAGGGTAGGTGATGCACTTGATTGGCTTATCCTTCATGGTTCTACTTTCTTTGGGGAATGGTGTCAATTCATCTGCAATAATATCATATTTATATGTACATGTTATCGTATGATTATACTGACCCCATAGTAGGTAGATCCCTTCTATGTTCTGTGTATGTTTATGTGATATTTCCCATGATTTGTCTTTGTTTGGGGGCATCTCATAGTGGAAACATAATTAGTAGTGTTGTTTATGTTTTTGTTCAAGCCATTGCTCCAGTTAAAGTGTTAGCAATGACTTTAACGTGGGGGCATATGCTCTACTCACTTTTTGCACACACACACATTTAAAAAAATTTCAATACTTAATACCTTTTACCTTTATGGATTAAAGGCTAATCCTTAAAGCATGGAAATTTCATTTTACTTTTTAGGATCTCTTGATCCGTCCAGTTTACATTTACACGGATCTCTTGATCCCTCTAGTTTCAATATACAATGTTTTGATCCCTTAAGAGTGGAAGGTGTCCTTAAGAATGGATCTCTCTCATGGGTTGACTAGTGAGTAGACATATTCACTAGGGAGTTCAACTCCATCTTTCTAGTTACACTTTTATTTTTTGTTTTTGTATGGTTCACAATGGGACATAAGTTCTCATTGGGCGAGGTAACCATACCCTCTCTCTCTCCTTAACTAGTGATGTCTCTCTTATTATGATCTTAGGGTTGGTAAAGACTTAAGTCCCTTGGGGGCTTGAGGATTTCTTTGTCCCCTTATGATTCAAATAACATTATTTATTCTTTATGATCTCCTTTACCAACAGTTTGTATTAAGTCCATATTCTTGCTAAAGTGGGGGCTAAATGTATAGTCGTAAAATGGAAGCACTTCCATGGTAGACTTTTTTAGCCTTTCAGGTAAGTGGTTTGAGGTCCTTTCAAGCACCTTGACTGGGTTCCTGACTTTGATTTGGTTTTATCCCCCTGTTCTTCCCCATTTCCACTCTTTCTAGCCTATTTTTGGCAACCCTGACTGGGGAACTAAGATTGTGGCCTTGAAGTATAGGTCGACCTTTTTTGGTCAAGGTTGACCTAAAACTCAACCTAGGTCACAATCTACCTTTTTTATTTCTGGGTCTCAAATTCCAGAATCTCAGGGTTTGCAGATATTGCTCTTTGGAAAAAGTTAATTCCCACTTTCGGGTCGACTGTTTCAGACTTAGGCACAACAAATCCTCAATTATATTTAACATAGGTCCTCTTCTAGGGGAATGTGTCCAATTAGAATTTAATTCTCCTATGTCAGCCTCTTGAGAACATTGTGCCCTAATTTCATATAAAAGGAAGCTTTGTCCTCTCATTTTCTCTAACCATCAATGATATACAAGCAAGAACAATCTAAGACTTGATAATTGCAAGAGCTCAAGACTTGAAGAGTGAATTCTAAAGGTGAAGAAGCAAGATTTGAAGAAAGCCAAGTTGACATTGAAGTATTCATCTATTCTCAAGCACTTCTCAAGCATCCATTTTCATCAAGGAGATCCATTGGTGGCCATTGAAGGATTCAAGGTCCATGGAGCCCTCTTGTTGGAGATTTCTCCATCTACATTCCTCCAAGCCTCTTGCAATTCAAGAACCCATTCAAGATTGGTGTTGAAGATCTACCAAGAAATTGATTGAAGACATCCTACATTCTCCATTCTACATTCTAAATTCATTTGATGTATCCATACTTGTGGATTCAAGGATCAAATCCTCCACAAGGACTTTTACATGAGCAAGGTGAATTTTTTCATTTACTTTGTTTATTCCAGCAATTTCAATTATATATATTTGAGGTTAATTAAAAAACTAGGGTTTGACTAATGAAAACCCCTCCCCCAACAAATAAACCCTTTTTTCTTGCAGGAATAGGTTCAGAACAAAAAATCAATACGGAGATTCAGATACCCTTTTCAGAAAACTTTCGGGATCCAAAAATAGAATTTTAGTGTGAGACTTTTTAGGTCGATTATGACCTAGGGCGCAATCAAAAATTCTAGAAAATGGTGACATTGACTTGATGGTGCAAATCATAACTATCTTAGAATAGAAAAATATTTAAGGATTTTGTTCATCTCTGCGTTTCTATTCCAGATCTGGTCTCGAATTTTCCAGAAACTCAATACAGGCTTCAGAAAACAACATTCTTTGATCTGCAATATTTCAAGGTTAGTGCATTTCTCCTATTCAATTCAATTAAGGTTTTCAATCTATCTAAACCTATTCTACATTCAAATTAATCAAATCAATCAAACACGGGTACTTAAGATCTTCCTTCCTTATTCTTATTTCTAAATGATTAAGTCATTTATGCATTGATCCTTTCTTTTGGGTTAATCAACTTAGATCTTTCATTTACATATCCAAGGATAGAAGGAGAGAATCTTATTTACCCCCTTAACAACAATAAACAACAACATATTTAAATCTAAGGGATTTTATTTTAATGAACACACAACTATACACACCCATTTCATTGATTTTATCCTTTACATTTTGGTGAACCCGCGATAGACAACTCTTTCTTTTTGGTGTTAGATTTACATCTTTTATGATTAGATCTTGCATGCATATTAGATTAGTTTTATTTTATGTTCTTTCATTTCCTTCCAAAAATTAAAATCAACTCTTTTCTTTCTAAATTAGTTCATTTACATTACATTAGTGTGTGAGCTTTACCACTTCTAGTCCTACTTATAACATCCCGGTTAGAAGAATCCGTAGACTCATGGGTTCCTTTGATCCTGAATCTTCTTCTCCTTTCCATAGGATCATGGATGAAAACTTGAATACTCATGATTCCAATCCTTCTATGGAGCATAACTCTTCTCACTCATCTCATGATGAGGAGGATTCTTTAAGAGTTCCTCTTGAACAAGTGCAAAAACTTTCAATTGAACTTGATAAAATGGGAAGTTGGCTTATTCAAGAAAACCATAATCAAGATTCTATTCAAGATATAGAGGCTCTTAAGAAATTCCTTCATGATAGTGACCAAGGTGTTAATTTCTTGTGTGGTATCACTCATCTTGTGCATTCGAATGTTAAACCTTTAGCTCAAGAAGCTCAAGATCTAGGATATACTCCTCCTATCACTAGTCAAGAACCTTCTTTTGTTCCTTTACCTAGCATTCCTACTTATAATCCTCCTTTGATGACTACATCTCCCCCAATTTCATGTATCCCTGTGAGTGTTCCATGACTATCTTTACCTACCTCACAACCTTCATATCATAGTGTACCCTTTACCTATAGTAATCCTCTTCCAACTATGGTCCCAAATGTTCCACCAGTTGTATCTTCTATTCCTACTGCTTCCTACACATTTCCTATTGTTCCTAACATTCCTATGCCACCTATGTCTTCTAATGATTCCACAATTGTTAGTTTTGCTAAGATTGTGTCATCCTTACAACAACAAATCACATCATTAACTCAATCCAAGTTTATCATTCCTACATGTGACATTGGCAGTCCCTTATCTTTAGACATTATCCATGCCACTATTCCTCAACAAGAAGATATGCCTCGTCTAGAGAATTAAAATAGTAAAGGGGATCCCGTTACTCATGTTAAAACATTTCAAATCCTTTATAGTGATTATTCTCATGACCATAGGATTTTGGCTGAACTATTTTCTAGAACCTTTTGTGATAAGGCTTTGCAATGGTATTGTTCTTTACCTCCTTATTCTATTGATTATTTTCCTAAAATTGCTAATACCTTCATTCAACAATTTCAAAATAAAATTGGTCCGCAAGTTTCCTTAACTGATTTAATCCATTATAAACAAAACATTAAGGAAAAATTGATTGATTTCATTGGTAGATTTAAGCATTTGTATGCTCAGATTTCTTATCTTGTTCCTGATATTGATATTCAACACATGTTTATATCAAATTTACAAAAGGATATTAGAGATAAGGTTCTGCTTATTGAATTTAGCTCTTTTCAACAACTTTGTGCATCACTTCATCATTATCAATTACAAGTGAGTCAATTTTAGAGAAACACTCCAATGGCTCCTGTTCTAGTTGATACGAGTGACAATGCTCCTAATACTAATAAATTTTAGAAACCTAGAAACTACATCAAGATTAATAAATAAACAAATGCGGTTGCTAATACAGTTGTTGTTGCATCTCACAATGCCACTTCTGCATCCACTTCTTTCCATATGAATCATACATTTACTCCTTTCTCTGAATCTTTACATTCCATTATGCGTAGGTTGTTAAGTGCTAATATGATTACTTTGCCTCCTATTCAACCTCTCCTTCCTACTACAATAGCTTAAAAATCCTTTAATCCTAAAGCTCTTCGCCAATACCATCGCCAGAATGGCCATGATACTGAAAAATATTATTCTCTAAAATGTAAAGTTCAAGACTTAATCGATTCCAATGCTTTATCTATTGATAATTTTGATAGTAATGGAAACAAATCTATCTCTCCTCCTAATCAAAACCTTCAAATATACTCGAATCCTCTAGCTACACATGATACTAACACTATCGTTCAACCATCTTCTATGGATATTATTTATGATTCAAAGATGGATAATCTTAATCACATTGTTAATCATGTGGTGAGTGTTGTTGTATGTCAATCTATTGTTCAAGATCCTTCACCTCCACCTCAACTTCCAGTTCTACCTAAACCTCAGAAATAAACTAAGGATAAGAGACCTTGGGAACTTTCAATTACCTTTGATGATTCTGAGACTATTAAGGTTCCCGATGGTCCCCTTTATATTTATGCTAGGATTGCTAACATATCTACATGTGGTTGTCTTGTTGATCCCACATCATTAATCAATGTTATTACTGAAGAAAATATTTTTATAAAAGGCCTACAATGTGAATATTATGATCCATCGGATGCATGGATCCAAACTTGTAATGGTTTTCACTATCCTACACTTGCTTCTATTAACTTACCTATTGAAATTTGTGGCAAGGTTGTAGATACTACCTTCATCATTGTTCCTACATCTAATCAATTTCAAGTCAAATTTGGTTTGCCTTGGATAACTGTTATGCATGCTATTGCTTCTTCTATTCATAAATGTCTTAAGTTCATTCATAATGGAGAAGTAAAAACTATTAATCAAAGTCTATACCAACCTTCTAGGCCTAGAGATTGTGCTACTCTTGACTTTGTTTTTCCATCATTACCTAATTTATGTCCTCCTCGCCCTGACAACCTTTTTTTCTCATATTAGGCCTATAAACATTGCAAGATAGTTGAGTTAACCTCAGATAGATCTCAACTGTGGTATTTTTCCAACTCCCTCTATACCTCCTTTATCCATTACCACTAATTCTATTACTCAACCTCCCATTATTGCTACTCAGCCTATTGTGAATCCTATCAATCCTCCTCCAGAAACTTCGAAGTAATAAGTGGTTATTCCTCCTAGTTCTCCACATGTGTCAAACAAATCAAAATGTAATAAATCTGCTAATGAATGTCATAAGAAGCATAGAGATTATGCTAGGGCCCATGCTTCTTTTCTTCGAAACTCTTTATCTTCTTTTGATCAACCTATGCCAAACGTGTTGAAAGAAGAAAATATTCAAAATGATGTTAAGATGAATGAGTGTGATGATCCTATTCACATCTTAGATCCAATTTCAATTAATCTTGATGAGAAGGATACTTTAGATGATCCTATTGATCTTAGTGATGAATATGAGACCATTTACCTTGACATTGACTTACCTCATAGTTTGTCAACTCAATTGACAATTACACCTAGTATCGAGCAATGTGATTCTCAAGAGGATCCTTGTTTGGAACTGGCTATTATTCCTACTGTATTGGATATAGTCCCTCTTTCAAGTTTCCCACCTTCCCTACATAATATAAACTAGTATGGGGAGAGTAGGTGATGCTCCTGATTGGATTATCCTTTGTGGTTCTACTTTCTTTGGGGAACGGTGTCAATTCATTTGCAATAATATCATATTTATATGTACATGTTATCTTATGATCATACTGACCCTAGAGTAGGTAGATCCCTTTTGTGTTCTTTGTATTTTTATGTGATATTTCCCATGAGTTGTCTTTATTTGGGGGCATCTCGTAGTGGAAACATAATCAATAGAGTTGTTTGTGTTTTCGTTCAAGCCATTGCTCCAGTTAAAGTGTTAGCAATGACTTTAACATGGGGGTATACGATCTACCCACTTTTTGCACACACACACGTTCAAAACATTTTCAATACTTAAAATTTTTTTCCTTTATGGATTAAAGGCTAATCCTTAAAGCATGGACACTTCATTTTACTTTTTAGGATCTCTTGATCTGTCCAGTTTAAATTTACATGGATCTCTTGATCCCTCTAGTTTCAATATACAATGTTTTGATCCCTTAAGGTCGGAAGGTGTCCTTAAGAACGGATCTCCCTAATGGGTTGACTAGTGAGTAGCCATATTCACTAGGCACTTCAACTCCATCTTTCTAGTTACACTTTTTTTTTGTATGGTTCACAATGGGACATAAGTTCTCATTGGGTGAGGTATCTGTACCCTCTCTATCTCCTTAACTGGTGATGTCTCTCTTATTGTGATCTTAGGGTTGGTAAATACTTAAGTCCTTTGTGGGCTTGAGGATTTCTTTGTCCCCTTATGATTCCAATAAGATTATCTATTCTTTTTTATCTCCTTTACCAAGAGTTTGTATTGATTCCATACTCTTGCTAAAGTAGGGGCTAAATGTATAGTCAGAAAATGGAAGCACTTCCATGGTAGACTAGTTTATCCTTCTGGGTAAGTGGTTTGGGGTCATGTTAAGTGTCTTGAATGGGTTACTGACTTTGATATAGTTTTATCCCCCTATTCTGCCCCATTTCCACTCTTTCTAGCTTATTTTTGGCAACCCAAACTAGAAAATTGGGATTTTGGCCTTGAGGTCTAGGTTGACCTTTTTGGGTCAAGGTCAACCTCGACCTTGACCTAGGTCACAATCAAAAAATTTTAGGTTCGGGGCCCAAATTTCAGAATCTCAGGGTTTTCAGATGTCATTCTTTGGAAAAATTTAATTCCCCCTTCCGAGTCGCCTGTTTTTGAATTTGGGACAATAAATCCTCAATTATATTTAACATAGTGTGAGGAATCACCCCAAGCCATCATAGCATTATTTTTCATTCACACTTTGATACTTTATGTTTTGATACATTGATACACTTTTTGATTATCCCCATAGAGACTCAAGATATTATGTTTATGATGATGATTATATTGTATAGATTAAATTTATGATATGGATTAGACCTAGAACATGTGGTTGATTTTGATTATACATGTTTAGATAGGTGAATTTATGAGAAGATTGGATCATGATTAGACGTGATTATTTCATGGATGTTACGTCATGATGATTATGGAATTATTATGTTTTAAACATTTCTGTATGAAAACTGTAATTAGGAATTTAATTCTTCTTATTGATTAATGTTGCTAAGTATGAATTGAATATGTATATTGTATGTGATTTTATTATCTTGGACTATTGATGCTCAAGTTTAGTGTGCAAGAAAGAGAACCATGGAATCAGTCACAGAATCAGTAACCAACTATATGTGCAAACTGTAAAGCCAAGGTTGAACCTAAAGAAGAGGTTTGAACCTCGTTGTTAAGTGATTTTATTCATGACCATAAAATTGTATGTATGTATTAGGTGTTTTCATTATGTCATTAGTGACATGTCAATGTTGTATTAGGTCATTTTATAGTGTCACTTGACACTCATTATGTGTTTATGTAATGACATGTCTACTAAGGTTGGCAATGTAAACCTAAGCCTAACTGATTCATTAGGAACCTAATTAAACCCCTTGTTGGAGATACTTGCAAAGTTCCACCAATTTGATCATTTAGATTTAATTCTTTTCTAGCCACTACTAGAGGCCAAAAAGAGGTCCTAAGGGTCAAATTTAGCAAAATCCTAGTACCTTAGTGATAGGGGTATGAGTTAGGAATGTTTTTAACACATCTAGAATCCCCTAGTGGCCTTGGTGGCCTATTTTATGACCCATTTTCCACATGCTACGAAAATGCATTTATGATAGGGGACAAGGAAAAGCCAAAGGACTTTAGGGTCAAGTTTGAATTTAATGTTGGTGAGTGGGTAGAAGTTGGAGGTCTTTTTAGAGGCCCTTGGTAGAGTTAGTGGGTGTTCACCCACTCTCTACTTTTAGAGACATTAGGGTTTGGATTGAGAAAGCATAAGGGATTGGGCTCTTCTCAAAATTCATTTGCCATAACACATTGTGAAGGTTGGTCTCCATTTCCATGAAAGTGTTTTGTTTTGTTGCAAGTATATTTGTATGTTTCTTTTCATTCTCTTTCATATGTGAAATGTATTTGTATTGTTGTTATGTAAGAGAATGGGATTTTGGGTTTTAATTCTTGCTTATGGTTTTATCTTTGTTTTGAATATGGGAGTATTGTGAAGGGTGTGATGGCATTACTCACCCTTGGATATGGAAGAAGTGGCCATGTATGGGGGAAGGGGTTAGTTGGATTCCATCATAGTGTAGAGGCAAGGTGTATTATCCCTTGTGTGCCATTGTATTTGATCCTAAATTTGAGGGAGATAAGGAGAAGATTGGATTGAGATTCATTTCTTGTTAAGTGTTGTAATTTCCATATTGAAGCTTCATTAAGTAAGATGTGAAGAGATCTTATTCATTATGTAATAGCTTCATTAAAGAAAGAAATATTGTATGCTATCCATTGATTGTATAGATATTCCATCTTGAAGATGTGTAGTTGTATTTTGAAAGATTACCATAATGTAAATGAATAGTCTTTAGTTTCATGCCTATTTTATTCTATTCTTTAGAATAATAAATTTAATCTTTCATGGTGGAATGATATCCAATATTGAGAAGAAAGGCAATGTAATAGTTTTCATAGCATATAAAATCTTGTGGATTTATGAATCTTGTAATCTCTATAATGTATTTGATTGTAAGCTTTCAAGTTAAAAACTCTTCATTCTTCCTTTGGAAATCTATATTCTATTTCAATAGGTTCAACACTCTACTTTAAAATATTCATTGCAACCTCAATTCTTGAGAAGGAAAGATAAAATTGATAACAATAGTGTAAAGGAGAAAAATGATGTGTATGGAATAAGAGTGTTTTGATACTCAAATAACTTATCACCTTTACATTTAATGTTTAGAGTGGAGGGAAAGATAAGATATTCCCCTTTATTCTCAAATGCACAAAAGAAGGATCCAAATTGATCAACCCAAAAAGGATCAATGCATAGATGAATCAATCTATTGGAAATAAGAATAAAGAAGGAGATCCTAGGTTTCCCTCTTAAGATGTGTGTTGAAATGGATGTAATTGTAAATGTGTGTGATATATTTAGAATGTTTAAGGATTTGAATTGAAATGGAGAGGAGAAATGCACTAACCTTGAAATATTGTAGATCAAAGATTGCTATTTTCTGGGGTCTATACTCAGTTTTTGGAAAATCTAAAGTATGATCTGGAAAGGAAACACAGAGACAAACAAAATCTAGAAATATTTTTCCATTCTGATGTTGTCTTATGAAAAAGGTCGACCTTGTACCACAAATGCCAACCCTGTCCTGCACAAATCTGAAAGTGTCCCTGTTCACGCTGTCCAAAAGAAGACTGAAAAGGGTATCCAGATCTGGTCTCAGATCTTCGATCCCAAACCTGTACCTACAAGAAAAAAAGAGGTCAACCCTATACCACTTTTTCCAACTCGATCTGCTCAACTCTAAAAGTGTCCCTGTTTGCAAAGTCTGAAAGAAAACTCAAAAGGGTATCCAGATCTAGCCTCAGATCTACAGTCCTGAACCTGTACCTGCAAGAAAAATATTTGTTTTTTATGGGGGAGGGGTTTGCCTTAGTCAAACCCTGATTTAGGAATTAACCTTGAAATCAATAAAGTATAAAATGCTAGCAAGTAGTAGAATTGAATCTAACAATGAAGCTATGATAGTCAATAGATATGCTAATGTAATTCAAATGTATGCAAATATGTAAGTATGAAAGCATGGAACTTTAAAAACCATAAACCTTCATGATTGTATGCTTGAAATCCACCTTGGAAGGATGATGAAAGAGTCTTGAGGATGCACAAAGGATCTTGAAGGAAGATCACACCACCATCATGGCTAGATCTAGGGTTTGGAGGATAAATCTTGAATGCTTGAACCAAATTCCTTCAAAGGCTTGAGAGCTTGAATCCTTGATCTTCAAGGGAGAGCTTGAATGCTTGAGAGGAAGACTTGAACACCTTGAGAGCTTGAAAACATGTAGATCAATGGATGCTTGAAAAAAATATTTTCTAGAACCTTTTGCACTTGGAAGACTTTAATTGCTTGACCGTGGTTAGAGAAAATGAGAGGAGAAGGCTCCCTTTTATATGAAATTAGGGCACAATATTCTAAGGAGGTTGACATAGGAGAATTAAATTCCAATTAGACCCATGCCCCTAGAAGAGGACCTATATTAAATATAATTTAGGAATCAATCATTTTGGAACTTGAAACAGCCGACCTGGAAGTGGGAGAAAAATTTTTGTGAGGACCGACATCTGGTAAACCAAAAGTTCCCAGGATTTGGACCTTGGGATAGGGTTGAGGTTGGACCTATCCTAGGAAAGGGTTGAGGTCAACCCTTTCCTAGGTCATGGTTGAGGTCAACCCTCTCCTAGGAGGTCGACCCTATCCTAGGTCAGGGTTGAGGTCAACCCTGTCCTAGGAGGTCGACCCTGTCCCTGACTCCCAAAAACATAGGTCTGTATCCCAGAATGCAGAAATCAGGTTAGAAAATGGTGGACAGAAAGGTAGATCAGGGGGATGATGTGATGGAGGTCAAATACATCCCCTAAGGAGGGATAAATTCTCTTAACATGGAAGTGCTTCCATTTTAAGATGATACATTAAGCCCCCACTTTAGTGGGAGTACAGAAATCGAACGTGCTCATGGTAAAGTTAGAAGAAAGAGATCCTGGTGGATTGCAATCGAGATAGAATATCACT
>MU226119.1:580863-604049 GCA_018584345.1 Thuja plicata
CTCTCTATTTTTCTCTTTAGGCTATGGCCTCATTCATAATATCACAAAAGGGGTTTTTCTTTGCTTTTCCCCTTATAAAACATCTTATCTCTCTTGTCTTTGGCTCGTTTGATGAATGCTCTTAGATTTGGTTTTCATGGTAACATTTCTCCATTTTCTAGGTCTCTTGGATTATTTATGTTCCTTTGCTCTTCCATTATTATTTCTTACAGGGATCCACTTACGAGTCAGTAGCAGAGGCCTGGTTACAGAGTTTACAATGATGTTTTGGATTGTGCCCTTATAGGAGTAATCTAAAGGCATGACTTGCAGTCCATCTCCTACAAGAGAAGGTCTCCACTTGGTGGGAGTAGGAGGTGTCCATAGGTGGAGTGAATATTGACACACTTACTTTGGAGTCTTTTGTGGCTCGCTTCCAAGAGAGATACCTCTCTGATAATTTCACACAGAGATAGATAGAGGAGTTCCATGATCTCCAGTAGAGAGGCCTCATAGTGGCCCAGTATGAGAGTCAGTTTCTTGAGCTCCTTCCATATGTTGATTACATGAAGGATGAGAAACTGCGTATCCACCATTTCATTAAGGGACTTAATATGTCTCTTTAGGGCATAGTATGCCTAGATTTTCCTACCACATTTAGAGAGACAGTTGAGATGAAACTTGTAGCTGAGGATATATGTACTAGATAGGAGTCTCGAGATTGGTCTCAGCACTGAAACCCCTCATTCTAGCAGTGACCCCCTTGGAAGGGGAAAGAGAACCATTAAACGGGATCCTTTAAGGGTCAACAATTTTAGCAGTAGGGATCCTAGCAAGATTCTAGACAGAGGCATTCACAGGGTTATCAGGGCTCTAAGCCCAAATAGTGGTATTCTTAGGGTTTTGGATGGGATCAAAGGACACATACCCCTCAGGCACAACCAGCTAGGACTTATTAGTCCTTGAGGGGAAATTACAGTGGTTCCAGTAAGACCAGAGGGCCACAACAATCTAGATGACAGGGAGTTTAGATTCTGGCCTGAGGGCCATGTTACACTTACGGTGGTATGGGTCATATAGAGAGAGAGTTCCCACAAGGACAGTCAGCTAGTGGTTAAAGAGGGGCTACCTCAGAGCCTACAGTTGGAGATATGGGTAGATCCCATAGATTTTTTGTTGCGGTTGATAACTTCTAGGCCGAGCACTAGGACACGGTCATAGAGGCCACAGGTATGATTCAGGGTATCAATGTTTCTATCTTGTTTGATTTAGGAGCCAAAGACTCCTTTATATCTCCCTATGTAGTCGAGCATTGCGGGCTGGTGGCAATTAGATAGGATGTTGGTTGGGAGGTTGAGTTAGCTTCAGGAGCTAGAGTGTCTGTTAGTTCCTTAGTTCGTAGTTGTCAAATTCAGATTGGAGACTTAATTATGATGACTGATCTCCGCATTACCCCTCTAGGTTCTTATGATGTATTCCTTGGCATGGATTGGATATATTCCCATGGCACCAAGATGGATTGTTGTCAGAAGAGGGTTGAGTGTGTTGATGATCATGGTACTTCTATGGTGATATTTGGGGTACAAAGACTCGTATCCCTTCACATGATTTCTGCTATGCAGCTTAGGTGGTGTGTGCAAAAGGGATGTCAGTTATTTTTCATGACCATTAGTGATCAAGAGGAGGATTTAGAGGGGGAGCCTTCGCTCGAGAATTATCTTATTCTTTAGGAGTTTGCAGATGTATTTCCTACTGAGCTACCTAGTATGCCTCCACCTAGGGTAGTTGATTTTCACATAGACCTTGTACCAGGAGCCGAACCCATATCTAGAGCACCTTACAGGATGACCACACATGAGCTCAATGAGCTCAAGATTTAGTTAGAAGAGCTATTGGAGAAAGGGCATATCTGACCTAGTGTATCACCTTGGGGTGCACCAATGATTTTTGTGAAGAAGAAGGATGGATCACTTAGATTGTGCATTGATTATTGACAACTGAATAAAGTAACAATTAAGAACCAATACCCACTCCCCAGGATCGATGATTTGTTTGATCAGTTGCAGGGTGCCCAAGTGTTATTAAAGATAGATCTGAAGTCAGCGTACCATCAGTTATGGATTGTGGAAAGTGATATCCATGAGACTACTTTTTGCACAAGGTATGGTCACTATGAGTTCATAGTAGTGTCATTTGGTCTCACAAATGCTCCATCTATGTTCATGAGCCTCATGAACGAAGTATTTTGTACATGCTTGGATAAATTTGTGGTAGTGTTCCTTGATAACATTCTGATATATTCTCACAATGAGGAGGAGCATGAGGAGCATCTGAGATAGGTTCTGTAGCATTTGAGAGCGAATCAGTTATATGGAAGCTTGTCAAAGTGTGCCTTCTTTAGACTCGAGGTGCATTATCTTGGTCATGTTATATCTGGTGATGGGATCTCTGTAGACCCATCGAAGATTAGAGCCATTATGGATTGGCCAACACCCACCAGTTTCACTGAGGTTATAATTTTTATGGGCTTAGTAGGATATTAAAAACGCTTCTTGGTAGGATTTTCTAGAATATCTCATCCCATCACTTCCCTTCAGAGAAAGGGGAAGAAGTATGAAGGGATAGAGAAGTGTGAGAGAGCTTTCCAGGAGCTCAAGAGAGCCCTCACTAGTGCACCAATTTTAGCAGTACCAGATCCTTTGGTAGATTTTGTTGTATGTATAGATGTTTCATATGATGGTTTTGGAGCAGTCCTTTTGCAAGAGGGTCATCCTATAGCTTTCAAGTCTAGGAAGCTAAAGACTCATGAGATTAATTATCCTACTCATGACCTAGAACTCACAGCGGTGGTTCGTGCCTTAGTGAGATGGAAACACTTTCTTCTAGGTCACTGATTTGAGCTTCATTCAGATCACCAGAGCCTACAGTATATCTTTACATAGCCCAATCTTAATGCTAGGAAGAGGAGATGGATGGATTTTTTGTGTGAGTATGATTTTTATGTTCATTACATCAAAGGGAAGGAGAATGTAGTTGTAGATGCCTTGAGTAGGAGGTGACACGAGCTATCATCTATGACTTCTAGTACAGATTTGAGGGAGCACATTTTGCATCACTTGCTAGAGGATGGATTATATGTGGAGGTTTTTCATTTTATCCATTCTAAGAGGCGCCTTGAGGGTAGATTTGTAGGGTATTATTTAGAGTCTGATGGACTTCTACATCATAGGGGACACATCTATGTACCTTCTATAGGTGACTTGTGAGAGTTTATTGTGCTTGAGGCTCATAGAGCACCTTATGCAGCTCATCCAAGAGTTAAGAAGTTGCATGCTGATCTGAGAAAGTTGTATCATTGGCTAGGCATGCGATTGCAGATTGCCAGCATAGTTGCTAGATGTCTAGAGTGCCAAAGAGTGAAGGCAGAGCACAGTCATCTAGGTGGTTTCATGCAGCCACATGAGATTGCCGAGTGGAAGTGGGATAATATATCTATAGACTTCATTATTGGTCTCCCTATATCTTCTCTCCACCATGATGTCATCTTGGTGATAGTTGACACGTTGACCAAGGTTACCCACTTCTCACCCATGCGTACTACATTCACAACATGAGATGTAGCTCAAGTCTTTTTGTGAGATATTGTCAGACTTCATGGCATTCCCTATAAGATCATCTCTAATAGAGACTCCTTGTTCACATCGGCTTTTTGGAGAGAGTTACAGGCAATGTTGGGCACTAGACTAAATTTCAGTATGACATATCACCCTCAAACAAATGGATAGATAGAGAGGGTTAACCAGGTGTTAGAGGATATGTTACGTATTTATGTGATGGACCATTAGGTCAAGTGGGAGGAATACCTACATCTGGTCGAGTTTGCCTATAATAATGGGCATCATTCTTCTATAGGTATGCCACCATATCATGACTTATATGGTAGACCATGTAGGACACCACTGAGTTGAGATAGGATCTAGGATAGAGTATCTATTGGACCTCAGTTGGTCAAGGATATGGAGTAACAAGTAGTCTTGATTAGACAATGTCTTAGAGAGGCTCAAGATCGACAGAAGAAGTATGCAGATGCGAAGCGGGTTGATCGTGAGTATATGGTTAGAGAAAGGGTCATCTTGAGAGTGCGATCGCATAAGATTCCAATCCATTTTGGAAAGGTCTCTAAGTGAGTGCCTCACTTTGTTGGACCTTTCAAGATATTGGAGAGGAAAGGACCATTTGCCTACCGTATAGCCTTGCCACCAAGCCTGTCATGCATCTATGATGTGTTTCATGTATCTACATTATGGAAATATAGTTATGATGAGTCTCACATTATAGATTGGGATGCCTTGCAGGTGCATTTGGATAGACAGTTAACCTTGGAGCCCATCTGCATTTTAGCCCGACGGACCCTGGCACTTTGAGGCAAAGAGTTGGACCAGGTTAGGGTCAAGTGGGATTGTTATGATGAGGTCACAACTTCATGAGAGGATGTAGCATAGATGAGATCATAGTACCCATACCATTTTGATGAACTCCAGGAGGAAGTTCATTCCTAGGGGGGAGGATGTGAGGCCTCACCCTGACCCATCATAGCATTACTATTCGTTCACACTTTGATACTTTATGTTTTGATACATTGATACACTTTTTGATTATCCCAACAGAGACTCGAGACATTATGTTTATGATGATGATTATATTGTATGGATTACATTCTGATATGGATTAAACCTAGAACATGTGGTTGATTTTGATTATACATGTTTAGATAGGTGAATTTATGAGAAGATTGGATCATGATTAGACTTGATTATTTCATGGATGTTATGTCATGATGATTATGGAATTATTATGTTTTAAACAATTTTGTATGAAAATTGTAATTAGGAATTTAATTATGCTTATTGATTAATGTTTCTAAGTATTAATTGAATATGTAGATTTCATGTAATTTTATTATCTTGGACTACTAATGCTCGAGTTTAGTGTGCAGGAAAGAGAACCATGGAATCAATCAGAGAATCAATAACCAACCATATGTGCAAACTGTAAAGACAAGGTTGAACCTAAAGAAGAGGTTCGAACCTCGTTGTTAAGTGATTTTATTAATGATCGTAAAATTTTATGTATGTATTAGGTGTTTTTATTATATAATTAGTGACATGTCAATGTTGTATTATGTCATGTTATAGTGTCACTTGACACTCATGATGTGTTTATGTAATGAGATGTCTACTAAGGTTGACAATGTAAACCTAAGCCTAACTGATTCATTAGGAACCTAATTAAACCCCTTGTTGGAGATACTGGCAAAGTTCCACCAATTTGATCATTTAGATTTAATTCTTTTCTAACCACTACTAGAGGCCAAAAAGAGGTCCTAAGGGTCAAATTTAGCAAAATCCTAGTACCTTAGTGATAGGGGTATGGGTTAGGAATGTGTTTAACACATCTAGAATCCACTAATGGCCTTGGTGACCTATTTTATGACCCATTTTACACATGCTACAAAAATAGAGTAAGTCTTGACCTTTTACCCAAACCCACACTCCTTTCCAATCTAGAATTTATGATAGGGGACAAGGAAAAGCCAAAGGACTTTAGGGTCAAGTCTGAATTTAATGTTGGTGGTGGATAGAAGTTGGAGGTATTTTTAGAGGCCCTTGGTAGAGTTAGTGGGTGTTCACCCACTCTCTACTTTTAGAGACATTAGGGTTTGGAAAAGCATAAGGAATTGGGCTCTTCTCAAAATTCATTTGCCGTAACACATTGTGAAGGTTGGTCTCTATTTCCATGAAAGTGCTTTGTTTTGTCACAAGTAGATTTGTATGTTTCTTTTCATTATCTTGCATATGTGAAATGTATTTGTATTGATGTTATGTAAGGGAATTAGATTTTGGGTTTGAATTCTTGCTTATGGTTTTATCTTTTTTTTTAATATGAGATTTTTGTGAAGGGTGTGATGGCATTACTCACCCTTAGATAGGGAAGAAGTGGTCATGTATGGGGGAAGGGGTTAGTTGGATTCCATGATAGTGTAGAGTCTCTTCTCATGGAGAGAAGAGGGAAAAAATACAATGTGTATGGGCCCTTGCATGCCATTGTCTTTGATCCTAATTTTGGGGGAGATAAGGAGAAGATTGGATGGAAAGATGTATGTGGTTTTAGCCTTGAAGAGGCATGTTATTTTTATGTATAATTTTTGCATTCTCCTACATGAAAATCCACCTTCACCCCTTGTTATGGGTTCATGGTGAAACCATTTATGCAAACCTTGAGAGGGTGTTCTTTATTGTTGTATTCATGTATGTGGATGTGTGATTTTCACCCGTTGGTTACCAATTCTCCTAGCTCAGGGGTGGTCTCCTTGAGACCTAGGATGGGAGGTGAGCTTCCCATGCTTCTCCTCATGTATTTTCAGGTTTTGAAGTCAAGATGATTGTGGAAAAGCTTTGGAGAAATCTCTATTTTTGTGTAGTTGTGTGAGAGTAACTTTAATGTTGCATGGTTACTCCTTTTGTATTGAGATTCATTTATTGTTAAGTTTTGTAATGTCCATATTGAAAGCTTCATCAAGTAAGATGTGAAGAGATCTTTTTCATTATGTAATAGCTTCATTAAAGGAAGAAATATTGTATGCCATCCATTGATTGTATAGATCTTCCATCTTGAAGATGTGTAGTTGTATTATAAAAGATTATCATAATATAAATGAATAGTCTTTAGTTTCATGCCTATTGTATTCTATTATTTAGAATAATGAATTTATTCTTTCATGGTAGAATTATAACCAATATTGAGAAGAAAGGCAATGTAATAGTTTTCATTGCATATAAAATCTTGTCAATTTATGAATCTTGTAATCTCTATAATGTATTTGATTGTAAGTTTTCAAGTTAAAAATACTCCATTATTCCTTTGAAAATCTATATTCTATTTCAATAGGTTCAACACTCTACCTTAAAATCTTCATTGCAACCTCAATTCTTGAGAAGGAAAGATAAACTTGATAACAATATTAAATCAAACAAGTTAGTATATTAATATAAAAATCAACTAATACTAATATTCAATTTATAGTTCACTTAGTGTATTGCACTAATAAAATAATTCAAATGCATAAAATTAACTACTCCAATAATAAAACTAAGAAATCAATATGATAGAAGCTAAAACCAAATAATATCCATGACACTTCCCATATTTTTAGAGAAAAAATGCTCTCTGGAATTTTTACTAATTTCTAAATTAATAAAAGATTTCATAACATAAATTGTTTAACACTTCCCTTCCCATAAATGGGTGCAGGTATGTAGTGGCAGAGGTCACATTAAATAAACAAAAAAATAAACTAAAATTAATGTAGGGATGGGAAGCAAGTCTTACTTTTAATTTGCATCCTCATGGGTCCCACCCACATACTCCTTTACTTTTTACCACCATGCGTAGGATGTGGGGGCTGACATGACATTAATTCTTTTCCCAAAGACAAGTCTCTTCTTTTCCATGTGTACTTGGGGTCTGACATGGGGATCAATGCATATCCATATGACAAGAAAGCCTTCTCACTCCATGTGTGATTTCCTTGCCTCCATTTGTTTGACCTGACATAAAATTTACAACATGACTATGACATGTCTCCCACCTTCCCTTAAGTAGGTTCATTCTTGTTGTATTGGAATGGGGAAACCTTTAGGTGGTCCCCACCTCAACCTTGGAGCATGCACATGCCTTTTTCAAAAAGGCTCTCCTTGCATAAACTTACGCAAGCCTTAGGATAGGTTGGGATTTTCATCACCCCACCCACTTGGCAAGTGGGCCTTAGGGATAGGGGGTGATGTGAAAGGTTGGAAGGTAAATAGATTTAGATTTGTAGGGTTAGTTAGATTAGTTGATTAAGATTAGTAATTACTAGATTTATTAACATATTCAGGTTTAATTAGTATTGAATCAACTTTTTAAAATAATAGTCTATTTTATCCAATGGTTAATTATTGAAAATGGATCATTAATATTAGTTAGTTTAGGTTTTTTTTTTTTAAATTGTGAATTTGTGAATTAGCTAATAGGGTTTTGGCCTAATGAATTGATTTTCTTAATTTAATTTAATTTAATGTATAAGAGAGCTTTAGTACATCTTGTAATGGTAGTATAACTAATCCACCTTTTATGTTTAGATAACATTTTGTGCTAGTTCACCTTATCAAATTTATTGTAGAATATAATTAGATTATTAATATGGTTAACTAATGAACTAATAATGTAGACAAATTATTGATTATGTTAAATAAATCACATACGAAAGATATAACCTAGTTACATATACCTTTTAGGTTATTATTTTGGAATGAAATTGGTTAGATAATTAAAGCCCTCGTTTGCAAGGGAATTGAAGGATAAACATTGTCGAGTAGGTTTTGATAGAATTAGATTCATCCTAAATGGAAATTCCAAAGTGGAAATTGTACCCACTTGCGTTTCGCTATCCAAAAAAACTTAACCCTAGGTTGTGACTGGCTTAACCATAGTCAACTTATCCTTATTCTTTGAATGTTACTTTCTCTCACCTCCGAACCTTAAAAAAAAAAAAAAATTGTTGCGTTTTGTTGGTTAATTTTTTCGGGCATGACACATAGGTCCTCTTCTAGGGGCATGGGTCCAGTTAGAATTTAATTATCCTATGTCAGCCTCTCTAGAATATTGTTCCCTAATTTCATATAAAAGGAAGCTTTCTCCTCTCATTTTCTCTAACCATCAATGATATACAAGCAAGAACAATCTAAGACTTGATAATTGCAAAAGCTCAAGACTTGAAGAGTGAATTCGAAAGGTGAAGAAGAAAAATTTGAAGCAAGCCAAGTATCCATTGAAGGATTCATCCATTCTTAAGCACTTATCAAACATCCATTTTCATCAAGGAGATCCATTGGTGGTCATTGAAGGATTCAGGCTCCATGGAGCCCTCTTGTTGAAGATTTCTCCATCTAAATTCCTCCAAGCCTCTTCCAATTCAAGAACCCATTCAAGATTGGTGTTGAAGATCTACCAAGTAATTGATTGAAGACATCCTACATTCTACATTAATTTGATGCATCCATACTTGTAGATTCAAGGATTCGAATCCTACACAAGGACTTTTACATGAACAAGGTGAATTGTTTCATTTACTTTGTTTATTCCATCAATTTAAATTATATATATTTGAGGTTAATTCCAAAACCTGGGTTTGACTAAGGAAAACCCCTCCCCCAACAAAAAAACCTCTTTTTCTTTTAGGAACAGGTTCAGAACAACAAATTAGGATGAAGATTTGGATACCCTTTTCAGCAAACTTTCAGGATTCAAAAATAGAATTTTAGTCTGAGACTTTTTAGTTCAATTGTGACCTAGGGCGCAATTAGAAATTTTGGCAAATGGTGACATTGAGTTTAGGGTGCAAATCGGAACTGTCTCATAATGGAAAAATATTTATGGGTTTTGTTCATCTTTGTGTTTCTATTCTAGGTCTGGTCTCAGATTGTCCAGAAACTCAACACAGGCTTCAGAAAATAGAATTCTTTGATCTGCAATATTTCAAGGTTAGTACATTTCTCCTATTCAATTCAATTAAGGTTTTCAATCTATCTAAACCTATTCTGCATTAAAATTAATCAAATCAATCAAACACAGGTACTTAAGATCTTCCTTCCTTATTCTTATTTCTAAATGATTGATTCATTTATGCATTGATCCTTTCTTTTGGGTTAATCAACTTGGATATTTCATTTACATATCCAAGGATAGAAGGAGAGCATCTTATTTACCCCCTTAACAATAATAAACAACAACATATTTAAATGTAAGGGATTTTATGTTAATGAACATAGCCCTATACACACCCATTTCATTCATTTTATCCTTTACAGATATATCATCAATTCCCAGTATATCATACTTACAATGTATGTAAGCTCTAATATCTTCTATGTGTAATATGCCATACAGGGTTTGGAAAAATGGTCCCTCTGGATCCTCTTCACATGAATTGAATGGATGTTTCTTAAATTTATACCTAGGTGAATCTGTAACATTGAAAATAATAGGTGCATCCATGGCTAGATGATGTAAAAACATTTCTTCCACTGAATTCCAAGTTTATCCTTCAATCGATCATGCATGGCCAATGTAGAATAGTCTAAATTTATCTACTCTTTGATCTCCTTAGCTTTCTCTTTTCCAAATGGTAAAGAGATAGGTCATCAAATGGTGCTTTATACAAGTTTAAGTCATGAATTTCACTTTTACTTAAAACTGTCCAGTCGGCTGTTAGATCTAGCGAAAAAAATATATGCATCGGCTGATGTTGCACTCTTAGATGTATATTTCATGAAGTCAAACAAGATTATACCCAAGCTTTCTCGAGCTCAATCCATAAATTTTTGGGTAGGATATGTTTCGATGTCTATATCCAATGCTCCTCTGAAGGCCATGATCGGCCAATTAGGTTGATTCTATTTTTCTACCATCAGGCGAAGATCCAGTAGCCTCTGCTGACTCTCCTTGAATTGATGTCTCATTTTCTTCTTTGATCTTCAATATCTTACCACTATTTCTATATTTTTCCTTCTTAAAACAACTTTCAAAATCACTCTTCAAATCTGCAACTCTCTTACCAATATCATTTCCATTCTTCTGTGAATTCATAGGAGGTTGTACTCTTCTATTGTCTGATCCATTATACCTACAAAAATTTTCTATATGTCCTAGATTATTGAATTTATAACATATAGGAGGTCTCCTTTCCTGATTAACTTATAGCTTAAAGTACTTTGCAATGTGTCCAATGTTATTACATTTGTAGTATGTAGGTTTCACTTTAGATTCTCTTCCATTGTCTTGTCTATATCCTGATTGATTAGGTTTTTTGCATTCTTCTTTCTTGTGCCCATATCCATTACAGTTAAAATAATAACCATAAAAAGTTCTAAAAGGTGCATTACCTCTGTAGTCTCTCTTCATGTGTCCAAATATTTTGCAGCCAAAGCATCTATCTCTGAAGGGTCTGATCTTCTCTTTAGGTTCTTCAATAGAAGGTTTCTCAGCATCAATCTTCTCATTGGATTTCTCTTCCTAATTCTTTGAACATTCAACTTCATTGAAGCCAATACCAACCATATCACCTTTAGGTTTCTATTTGTCTCTCTTCTCATCAATCAAATCACTGCTAGTGTGAAGTTTCTTAATGTGTTTCTTTGCTTCAACCAGTTCACCTTTTATAATCTGATTGTATTTTTCCATTTCCAGATACTTATTCGTATATTTGTCAGTCTCATTATTCATTTGATCTAATGCATTGTTTAAAGCTTCTTCAACTTTCTTCTTAGAATCCTTCTATACCTATATTTCTTCAGCCATAGTCTCATTTTCAAGTTTCAGAGTTTCATTCTCTTCTTGTAGTTACTTTACCTGATCTGAACTGTCTTCCTCTGAATCCTCTTTTATCTAAACCACAAGATCTTTTCTTTGATTTATAGAAACTCAAGTTGGTCTTTGAGTTTGTTTATAAATTTCTCATCTCTTCACATGTTTAATCTCAACTCTCCATTCTCTACTTTTTCTTTATCAAGGTCTTCAAGTGCAATGCCAAAGTTTTCTTGCAAACTGTCCAAATCCATTATGATCTCCCTCAAGTTATTAGAATTTCTCTCCAAGGTCCAAAAGATCAGATACCAATTGTTACGATTGGATAATATTGAGAGGGAGGGTGAATTAGTATTATAGCACTTAATTAAATTCTTTAACCATTTATATATTAATCATAAACTTGCAGTAAAGAAAAGAACATAAGCAAATGATACAGTAATCATAACACCATATTTTGTTTTTCAAGGAAACCCTGGCCAAGGGAAAAACCCAGTGGGGATGGTACCCACAAGCATGTATTAAAGTATAATGTCCCTATTAGGAGACCTACCCCTGTTAGGAGCTGAATATTACATAGTAAATTTCCTTGTTAAAGGAATTACAACCCTGTTAAAGGTTCAAAACACCATGTTAGGGGCCAACCAAGCTTACAACTCTTACAATATAATTCAGGTTACAAAATGTTCTCAGTCATGATAAAAAACAAGAAACAATGGTGCTTAGATAGTTTATTTATAGTTCTTCAATGATCTCTATCATTCTCTTCTCTACTATTCACTCCACAACTCACCCAAATAACTAACTAACCATCATCAATCTTTACCAAAAAGATCTTACATATATATCTCACAACTTTACAAAGTTGGCTCTCAATATGAATATTACAAATATTACAAAGTCGACCTTCAACATAAAATACATTTAATATAGTAAATATCAAATTCATAGTCAACGCTCTTGCATAGTCAATGTGGAGGCTATCAAAAACCAAAATACAACTTTGATTGTCTAGAGTCCAATCCATACTCCCTCAATCTTCACTACTATCAAACTTCTCTGTATCGTTGTTCTGCTGCAGTCTGTCTATCTTGAATTATTTCTAACTCATCGTAGACTTAACCAAAACCAAATCTATCTTAGGTGGAGGTCATAAATACCCCATATTGTCTTCCTCTAATCTCTCTTTCCCTAAATCATCGATCTCAATCTTTGACATCCAAAACACTTCTGTATCTCAGCTTCTATACTTAGTCAATTTTTGAATCATCAAAACTTATCTTTACTGAAATCGATCTGAAACCCAGATGTGTTGCCATAAATGACAACCAAAAAGTAAATCAGATTTACACAAAATTGATTACTTGCCAATAGAAGACAGTAACAAAAAAAATTTTGAGTAGAGATCGAGTTTTCTAGCACATTGGGAGGTGCAGTTGCTACTGGGACATCACTAGCATGGCCAGACAAGTTTAGATTTATGACTGAAATAGTAAACTCAACATTTTGTGGAAGTTAGCATTTTGGTATTGTGTTTAATATGAACTATTTGAGTTACTGATTGGTACCTGTTGATCAGATGGTCAAGGTGGTTAAGTAATTGTCTGTGTTTTTTAATAAATAATTGTATTAAGTTTTTGTCTGACATGTTAGGTTTGTTTGGCATGGATTTTCATGAGTTAGGTCAAAGTTGTGGGATGACTTTTAGATTGTTTTTAAGGTTTTAACCAACTTAATAAAAATAGTATAAAGGCAAGCTAAATGGTGTGATTTATAAATGGTTTAAGATCTTGTTATAGGTGGTTGTAATCAGAGACAGAGGTAGAGTATTGCGCCAAGATTTTAGAGATTGAATTGGATCTTATAGGCAAGTAGTGCCATATCCAGATCAGTTATTTGAGTTCATTGCTCAAGGATAACTCTAATAGGTTAGCATGTTAAATCCCTTAATATGATGGAATTTATTAGGTCTCTTGTATAAATCCTTTAATAGGGAAAGTTCTGAGAAGAAGTTCTAAATCCTATAGTAAGGTAGATTCTAATAGGTTTTAGTGTACTTCTAACAAGGTACTAGTCACTCTTAATTGGATGAGCCCCTAACAGAGTATTGTAAGCTCCTAATAAGGCAATACTTAAATTGCAGTGAAGAGATTTGTGGGTGTCATCCCCACCATGATTTTCTCCCTCTTACAATGGTTTCCATGATAAAATAGCGATGTTATGAGTTATGATTTGTGGATGTTTAATTTATTTTACTTCTACTACATAGTTACTCTTGTATGTTTTATTGCTTACAAGTTGGTTAAAAGCATTATCAGATTATTGGTTTAATTAGTACATTTCCTTCTTACACTGATTCACTCTCCCCTCCCAGTGCTTCTTTATTCTAATAGATTCCCAAAGGTGATAATCAAAAATTATATAGATCTATGATCAGAGGATTGCAATATCTAACTAATTCTAGACTAGACATATAAAATGTTGTAGAAATTTCTGCAAGATTTCAAGTTGAACCGAAGGAATCACATATAGTTTTTGTGAAAAGAATTTTCAGATACTGGAAGGATACATTTGAATATGGATTATGGTATGTAAAAGATGATGACTTTACTCTATGTGTATACAATGATGCTGATTGGGTAGGTAATGTGGATGATATGAAAAGTACTAGTGGAGGTACATTCTTTTTGGGTAAGAGACTAGCTTCTTAGACTAGTAAGAAGTAGGATATTATTTCTTAATCTACTATTGAAGATGAATATGATACTACTACAATAAACTGTAATCAAGTTGTTTAAATGAAGAAAATGCTACTGAATATATGGATAGACATTGATGAACCTGTTATTATTCATTGTGATAACTCTAGTGCTATAAATATCTAAAAGAATCATGTGTTATATTCATGGAAAAGCATATTTCTATTAAGTATCATGTGTTGAGGGATAAAATCAGTAAAGAGGATGTAAAAATGGAATTTGTGTCTACTAAGGAATAGATTGGTTATATCTTTACAAATCCTTTTCCAAAGGATACATTTGTGTATCTCAGGGAAAAGGTTTGGGTCATAGCCCCTCCTAATCAGAACTAATGATGTCGAGGATGACATCAATCAAGAAAATCTATAGGAAAACTATTCACTGAATTGATGAGATTGTGGATTATTCCTTAGGGGGAGAATTCTTATGGTTATTATGGTTTGGTAGTGAGATTTATGTATTTTTTCCTTTTGAGGCGAGTTTTGTTCTTTTTGATGTCTTTGGTACTTTTCCATTGATGTCAAAGGGGGAGATATTGTATGTAAAAAAAAGTGATTATGCTAAGGAGAGATTGTGTTGAAGATGGATATTCAGAGTGATCAGGTGGATATATTAATGACTTTGCACATTGATAAATATTTTACTTTGCATGTTGCCATCAATGCCAAAGGGGTAGATTGTTGGAAGTTTTTTGAGCATGTTAGAGTCTGGTTCTTAGGTGTGCTGACATTAATGTTTTGTCATTGATGTCAACATACTACTTTCTATTTTAGACAATGTATTCAATATGTTCAGTGAAGAAGGTTTTAGTTGTTCTGGTGATATATTGAACATCTTGAGTTGCGATCATGAGATATTGTTCTATGGTGTCTTTAGTTTCTCTACAAAGGTTCAAAAAAATTTGGATGACAATTTGAGTGAGGTATGATTGAGTTGCTATTTGTTGTTGTTATAGTGTTCCTGTGTATAGTGGTTGAGTATTTGGATCGATATGTCTTGGATTTTATATTTTAGAGGTTGCAAAGATGGTGGTTTCATGATGCCTTATTATTATTTTCACAACTAGTGTTGTTCATGATCAAAGTACGACAAGCTATCTTTTGTTGTGTCATAGTTGGGTATTTTACTGTTCTTATTGATTAGAGATGAAGATAAGTTTGGATTTCATTCTAGATGGTATTCATGGTGCTTTTTGGTGTTCTTGGATTGTGTGATGATAGTTCTATTGGATTTCATTGTTCAAGGTGATCAGATTTGTTTTTTTGGGTAGCGTGTTGGCATTTCTTCATTTAGGTCTTAGCCGACTTGAAGAAGTAACATGCTGTGATTATTGTTGTTGCTTTGGTGACATACTATTATGTTCATGGTTTGAAGATTTGGTTCCTATCTAAATCTTAGTCAACTTGATTTTGATCACTTTGGAGATTGAGCATAATATTTATATATTTTATTGTAATAGGTCTAGCTGAACTACTGGTTGATTATTCTTTGTAATCGGTATAGATGAGAGATAATTTTTTAATTATTGAGAGAGGTGTGGAAGTGTGAAATTGCAAGGAGAATCATTGATACTTATGTTCTACATTTAAGGCAGAGTTTGTATTTCATTGGAACTATATTGGCATTGGAGATGTTGTTTTATAGTTTGATTATAATGGACTACATGTCCACCTTGTTGTAATTGAAGATAGATAGGTGAACCCGACTGAGGGACAAATCTATAATTGTATTGTGAGCAGTGAGATCTGGGCAGTGTGCCTACAGATTGGGTTGTAAGCCCGTGGTTGCTTGTGCATCCTTTGTTCTCTATTTTGATCTTAACTAGGTAATAATTTTAGCAGAGTACATTCATCTTGTGGTTTTGATTCCCACTGAGGTTTCCCCTTAACTGATTTTCCTCTAGAAAAAATATTTGTGTTATGTGTTATGTGTTGTGGATCTTTCATTTATTGTTTATCTTTCAAATCTAAGTAGCTAAAGTGAAACTAACAGTATTAGGTGTGCACAACTGATTCACCCCCCTCCCCTCTCAATTGTGTTTGCCTCCTTTTGGGCCTAACAAAGGTTTCATATCTAGTTTTGTCTTCTAAATCCTTCATTCTTCATAGTTTCTTATGCATTGTATTTTTGAGAGCACAAATATATATTTTAAAATATCTTGATAGATAGGAGGGAAAAGGAGTGAGTTTAAATATAATTTTTTGGTTATTTAATATTGTTTTGGGTGATCCCACAATAGTGGGTTACACTTTTTCAGAGGAATTAATTCCTCATGAAATCCCTGGGGGGGAGGATTTAGTCAAGTACTTTCAATAGAAAGTACCTGATTGTTTCGATCGAAACATTCTTAGTTTCGATCAAAACTACCTTTTTTGCTTAGTTTCGATCGAAACTAACTAGTCAAAATTTTGCTATGGTTTTTACCCATATGCATGTTAAACTAAGAAACTACTTTCGATAGAAAGTAGTTTCGATCGAAACTAAATAGTTTTGATCTTCTATCGAAAGTAGTTTCTATCGAAACCCCCAAAATTGAGGCCATCTGCAAAGGCTAACAACAATATGCAATTTTCATGGCTTTAGGGCTCAAGCATGGGGCTCAAATGGAAGAATAGGGACACCTCCTTTTTCATCACATAAGTACTCTGAATGATATTTCTAATGAATATAGATTTGACAAATTTTGAATTAATTAGGTCTATGTATTTTAACGTGCATCAGATGTAGGTTTTTTATCGAATATAAACTTCCAGGTTTGACATTCAATGAAAAATAGTAGAAAATAGAAAAATAAAAGTGCCCTCTTGCTTTGAGTCTTCTTTCTATCAAAAAAAAAATTGAATTTCAATAAATACACAAGTTATCAGCTACGCAGTCAAGGTATGTCAAAATTATGGTTGACTCTACTTCAAATGTTCATAAAATATACAATAATCATGATAATGTTTTCAAACCAATTGCATGCCCTCCGTATGGATGTTGCAAAACCAAATTCAAAAGAAGCGCATTGATATCTATTTTAGAAAAAAAGTTATGATGTACGAAGTCATTGTACCTTTTTGAAAATGACATTTTCAACAACATAGCAGTTTTAGTGGGAGAAAAAAAAACCATTAAAATCAATTCATAAAAAAATAAAAAAAATATATTTAGAGTTTAGACAGAAAATCCTATAAGACTCTAGTTTACTTCATCTTCTGATTTTAAACAGTTTAACGACAATATGCATCTGAATGTGAAAGTTTTTCTCAAAATGAAGACTTCAATGTCCGTTTAAGCAAAAAAGTGTAACTGACTATTGTGGTATCACCCTTTTACATTTGTATTCATTGAAAGGGATCCGTTGATATGATCAATCACATTAATTAATGTGTATTTATTATTAATGAATATCGTGGATAGAATATAAAATAATAATTGTAATGTTTATTTACAATTTTTATCAGTGTTTTCCTTTAATTGAAAAACCAAAGGGAATCTATTTTCATGATGGAGATCAAACCAAATCAATTTATTCCATCCACCATTATTTAATAATATTAAATGCCTATACTACACTTTGAATAAAATAGAGTATATAATAGTTGATAACCCACTAGAATGCGGATAACAACAATAAATTTCTAGAATGGAAGTTACGGAGGATGTTGTTGCTGAAGCCACGGGAATGGGGACAGAGGGTATTAAGTTTTACCGTGATAGGTTGATCTCTGACAAAGCCTGGGAGACTTTTCCGGTTAATGAGAAAGAGAGGAATAGATTGGTGAAGATCGACACTTCCTACCATAACCCTAAGCACATTTCCAGACCTTGGCGGTATGTTCTATATGTCCTCATTAGATATATAATGCTGGACGGTAGGTTTACTAGAGTGACTGGGCACCATTTTATGCTGTTAAATCACTTTAGACATAAGGTGAAAATTATTTTACCTTACTACTTGCTCAGCTCGTTAGAAGCTACTATCACAAGTTATCAGAAAGATCCCAAGGGGGACCATGCTTCTCACCAAGGACTTATGTTGCTTGTCTTCGAGGTGCTGAAAGCTAAAAAAATGGTTAGGTCAGTGGAGAAGAACAAACTAAAGGATGCGGAAGAAACAGAAGGGGAGGAGGAAGATAGCATGTTTGAAGAAAATACGGAAAGTGAAGGAGAGGCAAGAGGTTTCTCTACTCCTAAAAATAAGAAAAGGGGTAATCTTAAAAAGAAGAAGAAAAATAGTTATGAAGGGTTGAATACTGAGGAAAGTGATGAGGAATGGGAGGTAGACAGTAGAAAACAAAAGGGCAAAATGAAAACTCAGAAGAAAACCCAGACTGCTGATTTTGAGACTGAGATTGAAATTGGGGTTGTTAATAAAAAGAAGAAACTGAAGAATACCTAGATTGGGGATTCTGAAACTGAGACAGACAACGAAACAACTAAAAAGGAGGGTAAAAAAAGGAAAAGAGTAGAGGGGAAGGATACTCACAGAAACAATAACACCAGCAGGAAAAGAATTGTTCTTACTTCTGACAAGGAAGACAAAACCCCTGATAAGAGGAAGACGAAGGATAAAGATAACAGAGATAATGAAAAAGAGGACACATTGATCAAAACTAGGGAGCTGAAAACTGATACTCAGAAGGGGGAAGACTTTATGGACCAGAATAAAGATGGGGATTCTGGGTTCAAGGAATATCCCGATGGTCTGGAAAAAGGGGATCATACTAAGAAAGACAATAAAGGTATTATCGATGATTTTTCTGGATTGATTAATAACATGTATAGTGATCAGGTTATTTTGAAAAATCAAGTTGAGAAAAATCAGGAGGACATGAAAATTCTCAACAGAATGGGGATAGGGGGAAAACCTGTGGCTGAGTGTCTAAAGGAAATGAGAGATGTTGTCAACAATTCAGAAGCTCAGGCTGAGTATGCCAACAAGGGGGAAGTCATGGAGAAACAAATCAAACATATTAAAGACAAGATGGAAAAGGATAACAGGGATGAAGAAATTAAGAGTTTGCACAAAAAAGTTAAAAGACTGGAGGCATCTGTTAAAAAAATAGGTGAACAATGTCTCATAAGCCTAAAAGCTTACTGTGGTCATGTGCAAATTCTTATGGACAAACTGGAAGGGATCAACAAGGATAAAGACAACAGTATAGTGGAGAAGATGGGACCGAGATCGCGTACCAGAGCCAGTGCTAAGAAAAAGAGTCCTAAGGAGGAAAAAGAAATAGAGGAGCTGAAAACTTCGGTCAATAACATGCAAATCATGGTCCTCGAAGCTAAGGAGATGGTTAAAGGGATGTAGCTTTTCTTTTTAGCATTCCTGGTTGGGTTTTTTGCTGTCCCTGCTGTCTTCTGTTGTTTCTTTGGGACTTTTTCTGTTCGAATCGATGTTTTGCTGTTCGTTCCTGTTATGATGCTTTGGCATAGATGTTTATGTTTTAAAATTGTTTATCTTTATACTCTAGGTTGCAGGTCCTTGTAAAACCTGCTGAACTCTTTGGTTTTTTTTGTAAAGGTTTCGGGTCCTTGTAAAACCTGTTTTTACTTAATCAGAACAATAAATTTCTAGAAAGCCAACCAAAAAATGGCGTGAGACATGATGTTTTGAATGGATTTCCCACATAGAATATCCTATTATATAATTATGTAGAATAAAATAAAGAAACTATAAAAATGTGATACTAATAGAAAATGGAGAGACAAGTAGGAAACATGGAAGCTGAAGCCCTAGCCAATGGTGGAGTTGGAGAAGGGGATGGAGATGTCAGTGATGGAATTTTTTGCATTGGAGTTGATGGTGATGAGAGCGTTAGTTTCTCCCTCTTTTGTTGCATATCCTTTTGGTGTACATGCTATTGTTATTTTGGCACCATGTCGGACATACTCTAGCATTTCATCAGCCTCCTTTTGATGTCCCACTCTTTGATTTTTTATTCTAGGTTCAGGTTTTATTGTTTTATATTTGGTGGGTGTGTTTTATGTTGCACGGAGGCTTGCATTATCCTCCTCTTTAGATATTATAGTCAACTAGTATTGGGTAACTTGCAATGCTTCTTAGGCCATGGTTGGGGTTTCCTCAATACTTTCTTGGTCAGCTCAGTATCTTCTACTTTTTTGGGATGCTCTATTCCTATAGACTATGAGTTGGCTATTGCTAAGGTTTTTCTTCCCTTTCATTTTCATACCATATAGTTGGGATCTCCTTTGAGTATGCTTTGATTTTATCTTATTCTTGAATCTAGGCCCCTTGATGCCTTTGTTAGTGTTAGAGGTATATTTTTTTTACATTGGGTTTTCTACCTTACCTCTGGGTAAGTGCACCAAGTTGTTGGTCAGAAAAGTGGCCACACACAAAAAAAAACTAAATTTTTCATAACTCGATCGAGTTCCTTAAATTCAAAAATGTCCTTGGCTTGGTAACACCAATCCTAATAGAAAACATTAAAAAAAACAAAATTTATTCAAAACCTGTGCGGGTTTTGAGGAACAAAAAGTTTCTCATAACCTGTATGGGTTATGAGAAACATTACATATTTTGGAAGACCGCGTATTTGGGACATTTTCAACACCAAAAATGTTGAAACAATGATTTGGGGGAAGCAAATAACTGAATAATCCATGTGTTTTCTTCTTGCAATCTCATTTTATCGGTGTTTAGAGTAATTTCCAACAATGTCACCCCGTCAAACATGTAAGAATTCATTATTTTGATTGTTTTTTTTTGTATTTTGAATGAAGTTGGGTTTTTAAATTACTTTAATTTTTTATTAATTTGATATCAAATTCTTCAAACAATCCCCAAAAATAAAAGAAACAACAAAGACCTCCTCATGAACAACCAACAAAAGAAAACCCTGAGAACAATGAACATGAGTAACAAGAAATTCTCAAGGCACTTCTCTACCTATGCAAAATCCTCAAAATGTTGTTCCTAGAAAACCATTGCCACCCCTAAACCCTTTGCGTCCTCTAGTAGATCATTTACAGGCCACACAAGATGATCTTATCAATATCCTAACACAAAATGCTACCCAAATTTCTATATTAATGAATAGGTTGAGGTCCTCTAATCAGGAGCACCATTCATCCCTGAAAAAATACCCTAGAAAAAATGGCCAATAGCACAAATAAGGTATGCAGAGAGGTCACAAAATAGGGTTCACTAAGGGATACGTGTCGTGCATTTTATGAAAATGGGTTTTCATATGATGAGGTGAAAAGAAGGGGCATACTTAAAGATGGCATATGTGTTATTTTCATTGATCCTAGCAGTGGTAACATCCTACTTACTACTAGTAGTCATTTTCCTATACATTGGTGTGTTCACGCTAGGATGAAAGAAATTTTTTGGGATAGGTGGTATATGGTCTTTTATCAACCACATTGTAACAATTCAGAGGTGCCACTATATTTTTTGAGAAAGCTTTATTGTGAGTTTATCCTCGTCTTGAAGCCAAATTACTTTGACATCCAAAATTTCCAGGGTAGAGGGAGAGGCTCTGTACAAGATAGAACTGGGGCACGTAGGGTGGTAGACCCACCACATAAGAATCATGTAGCTTGTAAACCTAGGGTTCATTTCATTTTCCCAATAGCCCTAAAGGATTCTATGTAGTTACAGACTCTTCAGGAACCTCCATCATTGACTGATGGCATTGTTGAGCATGACACACACTTAGCTAGAGTAGAGGATAAACCATCACCTGAAACACCTCAATCATCAATAGATGTATCATTTGGCATGGGATAGCCCATTGAGCACATGGGTTCCACCTTCCAGAGTGTATCTCCTGGTGTAGACACTGACGCGAATGCAGATGGTTTGACATCCCATTGGTGTACATGTTGTGAGAGTAGATGTCATACTTCCAGTCCAGAGGATATGGCCCTATAACTATAACTATGGGTATGTGCAAGATCATGAGGGGCCAAACTATGCCCTTAAGTGGCAATGAAAAATTAAAAAATCAAGGTTAGTAAACTTGAAGTGAAAATTTTAACTAGATATCAACCTAATAACAAAAAGTTGTAAGAATAGAATCTATAGTAAATTGAATGTAGTTTCTAAAATACTAGGCCTTTTCTAAAAAAAAGTTAATATGTGTTGGGACCTCGAAAATTAGGTCCCAATTCTGCATAAAGGGAAGTAATTATGTTTGTTGATTTTATTATTCCCTTTTATTTAAATGAATAAATTATTATGACGTAGTGCATTTTAATTTTGAATGTTTTAAATATAAATGTATACATTTCANNAAATATTCAAAATGCATATACTTTATGTTAAAAATTTCATAAATTAACTATTTCTTTTATTTAACATAAAGTTAGAAAATGCAGAAAATAAATAATATTATGCACTTGATAAAAGGGACGGGCGGAGGGAGTTGAACTCACAACCTCTCGCCCGATCCTCTTCCCCTTTTGTTTTGACTTATCTACCCTATCCAAGTTTCCCTTTTCTATTTCCTTATTCCCTAATTCCACCCCGTTCCCATTATCCCTTTCTTTGTGTCCTTTTTAGAGTAAATTTTCCTTTTAATAATGTTAATGGTATTTACCTATTAGTGAATGAAATTTTTTCTAATATATTTTCCTAGTTTCTAGGGTTAGCAATTTCATGTTTTAAAATTTTCACATAAATTAACCCTAGTTTTCTATGAATATTTTTTATTTTTAATGTTCATTAGTTTTGAATTAATTGTTGTGTTTTTAGTTTTAGATTTTAGGTTTCTTTTAATTAAAGTTTTAATGTTTTCGGGAATGAGTATGTTTTACATTTTTTTCTAACCTAACATGTGCTTTAGTTTAGGGAATTTTTTATTTTGATTTTTTCTACCTAACTTTTATTTAGTTTTTTATTTTGTTAATTTACTAACCTAACCTTTGTTTTGATTGTTTTACTTGCGGACTAACTTTTTTGTTTTTGTGTGTTTGTTTGTTTTGTGTGTAGGCTAGTTGGTCAGGAAAGGAGAATGAGGAAGTTAAAGATTATTTTAATTATGTAATAGTTAGGTTGGGGGGGGGGGGGGGGGGGGGGGGGGGGGG
>MU226120.1:0-17333 GCA_018584345.1 Thuja plicata
AACATGTGAGATAATTGAATTCTTTTTAATTAAGAATTGCTTTATTTGATGAAATTAAATTAATTTAATTGAAATTAATTTAATTGGAAGAATTTAATTAGTAAGTTTAAATATTTGGATTTAAACTATAGGAAATTGAGTTTAATTGATTAAATAATGGTAAATAATCATTTAAAGGTTAATTAATTAAATAAAATTAATTATTTAATTAATTTTGGGGATTGGATTAGATGATTTGAGAAATGAATTTAGAAGAAAATAGATGATTAATTAATGATTAAGAAACCATTAATTAATAGATGAAAATTAGGGTTTTTAATGTAAAGTCGCAAGCCTGTCCATTTTAGGGTGTCTACAGTAACAAGGGGAAGAAGATTTTTTTTTGGTTTTTAGATGTAATTTTGTTGCAGAGATTAGTGGACTTTGTGTCACTTCTAATGTGCTTGGAGAAAGGAAGAAAAATATTGAAACTTTGAATTTGATTGTTTTTTTTTATTGAATCAGACTTTGTGTTGTTTCGGTCACCTTTATGTGCAGTCTTGTTGAAGTTATGTAAATGATAGACATTAATCAGTTAATGTATTGTCATTGATGTCAAATTATTTGATTATCATCATGGTAACAAACATCTATTATGGATTGAAGATTTAGAATAAACAAAGTATATGTGGTCAGTAAATGAAGAGTTATGTATACACTGAGTTGAAACAGTGAACACCGAGCAAACATAGTGTATACCGAGCATAGTGTTAACCGAGCTAGGGATCACCGACGCATCACGGTATTCATCGAGTGAAACAAACTGAGGCCGACTAAGATGCTGAGTTGGAAATTGTTTATGATTTCAAGGTAATTGATAATGTTTATTATGTTGATCAAATGACTATGAAAATTCAAGATGATCAGACGAAGGAGATTGAAACATGTTTTTAACACAACTGTTGAGGAAGGATGAAGCGACAAATTCTAAGGATGGAAATTAAATTAGTTATGATTTTTATATAAGAGACAAGAGATTCACTATGAATCATACATGCATACATGAAAACGTGCACATGCATATGTTGGAGATTTTCTTCTATGCAAATAATTGATTGTATGTTTGTCATTGATGACAAAATATAATATACAATAGTGTTCTATATGAAATTATTAGTACAGATGTTCTGGAGCTATGCATGCTTATTTTTCATGGTGTATAATTGTTCTAGATTCTATGTGCATTCACGCCGAGTTGGATATGAAGTTTCAATTAAGTTATGTTAATCAGTTATGGCAGTTACAGTGACTGAAGACTATCTGTGAAGAGCTGACGTAATTAAATTATTTCTTGAGTTGCGTCTATGTTTGGGATATGCATGTTTGTATTCATGTTTATTTATGAGTTAAAGATAATTATCTAAAGGTGCCAAACATTTTCTATTAGAATCATGAAGTTGGAGTTAATTTGGTGGAGCCAACTTTGTGAAGCGTCGTGTCTATTTAGTTTGGGTTGCGTGATTCTAATCAGGTTGCGTGGTTGATGTGGCTGACTAAAGAAGTATTGAAGGGACTCCTAAAGATGATGAAGATTGCATCTTTTAGGGAAGATACTTTCAGTAGTTCATTTGATGAATGCTAAGTGTGAATGATAAGAAAAGATATAGAAAAAGTATAGAACAGAATGTCCGTTGTTTTGGGATAGTAGAGACATTTCATTCATCAAGAAAAGATCTATGTGAAGAAGAAGTGAAAGTATACAATACACTGGAACTAATCAAGACAAAAGGTCTACTCAAACAGTTCATCTATCAGATATAGTGTATATATGTTCTACTGAAGGTTGCAACCTTCATCATTTTAGCAGTGAGCTTTTGGACAGTGAGTCCTCACCCCTAACAGGGTTACTTGTAAAAGACTCCTAACAAGGTCTGACCTTTAACTAGGTCTCTGTACTTATTGAATTGTAAAGAACAACTCCTAATAGGGTTGCAAGATCTCCTAACAAGGATAATTATACTCAAGTACAGTTCTTTGTGGGTGCTAATTCCCACCAGGGTTTTTACCTAGTTGGTTTCCCCATAACAAAAATTGTTGTGTTCTCTATTGTGTTATCTGAATGTGCATTTGCTATAAGTTAATTGATATCTAAGTGAAGAAAAGAATTAAAATAGCTGATAACTGATTTACCCCCCCCACTCTCAGTTATCCTTTGGGACTATTCCAACAATTGGTATCAGAGTTAAGTGCCTTGGAGAGAAAGCCTAACACCTTAAGGTAGATCAGATGACATACTTTAGGAAAGAGATTCCTAAGTTTGATGGAGAAAACTATCTTGACTGGAAGAACAAAATGATAACACATCTTCTGTGTGTTGGATTTGAGATCTATGAGATTGCCACTCATGCAATTGAAGTTCCCACCCTGAAAGACCTTGCAGAAGAAGATTCTACAATTAAACAACAGGAACTGTTCACTCAAAATACAATTTCCAAAGAATCCCTAATCAATGCCTTATCCGACAGTGAATTTTCTGAGATCAAGAAGGCAGATAAATCATATTCTATTTGGAAATACTTAGAAGATATGTTTGAAGGAGAAATTCAAATAAAAAATGCACACAGAAAGACATGGAAGAAAAGATACAATAACTTAGAGATGCTACCTGAAGAAAACATCAGAGCTTACAATCAGAGAATTAATGAAGCAGTTTCAAGTATCAAAAATAATGGTGGAGAAATTTTAGAGGATGATATAATGGACAAACTAATGACCATGTTGACAACAGACTATAAGAGAAATATCAATATCCTAGATGATACTATGTAATTTTCAAAAGACTTCAAGAGAGAGACTTTGATCAGAAATATATCTGCATTTGAGATATCAAGACTAAAGACAAAACCCAAAAGTGAGACAACTTTCAAAGCCTCAGTCCACAACAAGAAATCTATAAGTAGCTCTAGTAATAAGGAAGAAGTGGATACAGAACTAGAAGAAATCATTGCTATGATTGCCAAGAAAGAAAGGAAAGGTAAATGGAAATATGCAGGACAACTACCATTAAAATGTTTTTCATGCAACAAAGTTGGTCACTTTGCATCCAAGTGTCCTACAAGAGTGAAGAAGTTCAAATTACATTAGAAGCCCAAGTACACTAAGGAATGTTATCATGCTGAAGATGGTGTAACTAATGATGATTCAGGAGAAGATGAAATTGGTTTTGTTGCCATTAAATACATTAAGAAGATGCTTGAATAAATGGACAAAGAAGATGAAGAAAAATCACAGGAGTTAGCATTAGTTTCAAAAGCTAACATCAAAACTGACTGGATCATTGACAACGGATGTTCACACCACATGAAAGGAGACAAAGATAGATTTGTAGATTTGGACAAGTACAAAGGTGGAATGGTTAGATTTGGAGATAACACTCCCAAACCTATCATAGGTAGAGGTTCTATCACCTTAGATGGAAATAATAAGACAAATGATGTTCTTTATGTTGATGGCTTACATCATAACTTACAAAGTGTTGGACAGTTGCTTGATAAAGGATATCAGTTGGAATTCAAAAAAAACCAGTACATCATTAAAAACAAATAAGGAGACATGATTGCATCAGGATCAAAGACCAAAGGTAATGTCTTTCAGCTCAATTTAGAAGTAAGTTGTTTTGTTACAAAAGTGGATGACAGTTGGCTATGGCACACGAGACTTTGTCATATCATTTTTGACAGCATAGTCAAGATAAGTAATGTAAAGGTAGTAAGAGACCTTCCAAGTATTGCAAGACCAGTTGAAACCATGTGCAGGGAATTTGTGATGGAGAAGCATGTGAGTACCTCATTCAGGAGAAAACAAGACTCTGCTGAAAACAAATTAGATCTGATACATACAGACCTATGTGGACCTACTCAAACAAGATCATACTACAGAGAAAGGTATTTCATTTTGTTTGTTGATGATTTCTCAAGGATGATGTGGGTTGCATTCCTAAAAGACAAATATGAAGCTTTTGAGAAGTTTAAAGTGTTCAAAGCTAAGGTTGAGAATGAATCTGGATTAAAGATAAAATGTCTAAGATTTGATAGAGGAGGAGAATTCACCTCTGACTAGTTTTATGATTACTGTGAAGAACATGGAATCAAAAGATAGTTAAGTGCACCTAGAACCCCTCAACAAAATGGGATTGCAGAAAGAAGGAACATAATAATACTTGACACAGTGTGCACTATCATGATTGAAGGAAAGGTTTCCCGTACCTATTGGAGAGATGCGGTCAATACAACAGTCTATACTATCAATAGAATACAATTGAGACTAGGCACAAACAAGACACCGTATGAACTTTGGTTTGGTAATGTACCTACTATAAAACACTTTATAATCTTTGGAAGAAAATGCTACATCAAGAGAGATGATAGCATTGGCAAGTTTGATGCTAGAAGTGACAAAGGTATTTTTCTTGGTTACTCTACTAAAAGCAAAGCCTATAGATGTTTTAGTCTAAGATTAAAGAAGATCATTGAAAGTACTCATGTGAAGATTGATGAGAATTTTATGATTCAAGAAAGATACTATGATTATGCTCCCATGATTGAAGATGAGCCCACACCCATCAATAAAGACATAGTTATTGAAGAAATGTTTGACTGTATTGATGTTTCATGTAACAATCCTGAACCAAGTGAAGAAGAATCACATATTACAAATGAAAGTGTCACTCCTAAGAACTCAAAATACACATCCAAATACCACTCTAAGGAAGACATCATTGGAGACCAAAGCGCTAAAGTCTTGACAAGATCCAGAGCAAAAGGTTCATCCGTTGATGAAGAGGTATGCTTACTTTCTCAGATTGAACCCTTAAGTGTTGAAGATGCGTGCAAAGATTCAGACTAGAAAAGTGCTATGCAAGAAGAATTAGATCAAATAATCAAGACTGAAACATGGGAACTGGTCCCTAGACCTCATGACAAGAATGTGATTGGAACAAAGTGGATATTTAGGAACAAAATGAATGAAGAAGGCACAGTGGTAAGGAACAAAGCAAGATTAGTATGTAAAGGATATGCGCAAAGGGAAGGAATAGACTACACTGATACATTTTCCCCTGTGAGAAGACTGGAAGCTGTCAAGTTGTTTTTGGTCTATACAACATTCAAGAACTTCAAAGTATATCAAATGGATGTCAAGTCAACTTTTCTGAATGACGACTTGAAGGAAGAAGTCTACATAGAGCAGCCTAAAGGATTTAAACTTTCAGACAAACCATACATGGTATGCAGATTAAAGAAAGCACTTTATGGACTTGAACAGGCCCCAAGAGCTTGGTATGAGAGACTTGATGGTTACTTAACAAAGATAGGATTCATAAAAGGAGCAACAGACTATAATTTATTCATAAGAGAGAAAGGTGAAGGATTACTACTCGTTGCTATTTTTGTTGATGACATTATCTTTGGAGGTAATGACAAACTAAGTGTAGAATTTGCCAAAGAGATGAAAAGTGAGTTTGAAATGAGCATGATTAGACCTATCAAATATTTTCTTGGATTGAATGTAAAATAAATAGACAAAGGCATATTCATAAATCAGTCTAAGTATGTGAAAGAGATATTGAAGACTTTCAAAATGGAATATTGCAAACTAGTAAGCACCCCCATGATAACAGGAAGAAAGATTTCTAAAGATGATGATTCCATAGTAGTTGAAAAGACTCTATACAAGTCTATGATTGGAAAACATATATATCTTACTCAATCTAGACCTGATATTTCTAATGCAGTTGGCATTGTTAGAAGATTTGTAGCTGAACCTAAAAAAAATCACCTAATCGCAATAAAAAGAATATTCAGATACTTAAAAGGAACTATGGACTATGGTTTATGGTATCCTAACTCAGAGAATATACAACTTCATGTGTATACTGATGCTGATTGGGCAGGTTGTGTTGATGACAGAAAGAGTACATCAGGAGGAGCAATATTTCTCAAAGATAGATTGGTCACTTGGAGAAGTAAAAAGCAGAATTGCATCTCTCAGTCAACATCAGAAGCTAAATATGTTGCAACAAAACTGAATTGTTCAACAATGGTTTGGATCAAACAGATGATTAAAGACTTTGGTATTCAGATTGATTATCCTATTGTTATTCACTGTGACAACACCAGTACTATCAATATGTGAAAGAACCCTGTGATCTACGCAAAAACAAAACACATTGAGATCAAATACCAATTTCCAAGAGAAAATTTGCAGACAGAGAAGTAAAGTTGGATTATGTGAGCACTAAAGAACAATTAGCAGATATTTTTACAAAGCCATTATCAAAAGATACTTTTGAGTATCTCAGGGAGAAGCTGGGAGTAATTCCCTTTTCTGAGTCTGATTAGAATTTGCAGCAAGAACATCAGTCCTTGGTGGCTGATGAATGGTTGACTACTCTACTTCTATAGTAGTACCTGTGCCTAATAGATTTTAACACCCTTTGTCATTGATGTCAAAGGGGAAGTATTAGTAAGGGGGAGCATATACTCTGGGGGAGTATACAGTTAGAAGAGCACAATAGTGAAGAGGAATTTTTGATGAGGATATTGAGAAGATTGTAAAAAGAAGGAAGAAACTTTGAGTTGATGATATCATATGTTGCCATCAATGTCAAAGGGGGAGATTGTTAGAGATTTGCTTCTATGTAAATAATTGATTATATGTTTTTCATTGATGACAACATATAATATACAATAGTGTTCTATATAAAATTATCAGTATAGATGTTATGGAGCTATGTGTGTTTATTTCCATGATGTATACATGTTATAGATTCTATGTGCATTCACGCCGAGTCAGATATGAAGTTTCAGTTAAGTTATGTTAATCAGTTATGGAAGTTACAGTGACTGAAGACTATTTGTGAAGAGCCAACGTAATTACATTATTTCTTGAGTTGCACCTATCTTTGGGATATGTGTGTTTGTATTCATTTTTATTTATGAGTTAAAGATAATTATCTAAAGGCATCAAATGTGTTCTATCAGAATCATGAAGTTGGAGTTAATTTGGTGGAGCTGACTTTGTGAAGTGTTGCGTCTATTCAATTTGGGTTACGTGATTCTAATCAGGTTGCGTGGTTTATGTGGCCAACTAAAGAAGTATTGAAGGGACTCCTAAAGCCGACGGAGATTGCATCTTTTAGGGAAGATACTTATAGTAGTTCATTTGATGAATGCTAAGTGTGAATGATAAGAAAAAAGATAGAAAAAGTACAGAACAAAATGTCCGTTGTTTTGGGACAGTAGAGACATTTCATTCATCAAGAAAAGATCTATGTGAAGAAGAAGTGAAAGTATACAATACACTGTAATTGATCAAGACAACAAGTCTACTCAAATAGTTCATCTATTAGATACAGTGTATATCTTTTCCACTGAAGGTTACAGCCTTCATCATTTTAGCAGTGAGCTTTTAGATAGTGAGTCCTCAGCCCTAACAGGGTTACTTGTAAAAGACTCCTAATAGGGTCCAACCTTTAACCAGGTCTCTGTACTTATTGCATTGTAAAGAACAACTCCTAACAGGGTTGTAATATCTCCTAATAGGGATAATTATACTCAATTACAGTTCTTTGTGGGTGCTAATTCCCACCAGGGTTTTTACCTATTTGGTTTCCCCATAACCAAAATTGTTGTGTTCTCTATTATGTTATTTGAATGTGCATTTTCTTTATGTTAATTGATATCTAAGTGAAGAAAAGAATTAAAATAGTTGATAACTAATTGACCCCCCCTCTCAAATCCATTGGGACTATTCCAACAACATATTTCTAAAGAGATTAGCTTCATGCATGAGTGATCAAACTGGTTAAAGACAGAACTGAACAATTCTGCAGACAACACCAAGTGATAGAAAAGAGTATTTACCAAGTAGAACAAAGTATGAAGAATTAGAGGGACTGAAGTGATTATTGATAAGAGGTATTATGTACTTAGCATAGATTTGAAAATCTGCAATAAGAGTTGTATTTGAGTCAGATCATTACTATATCAATTTAACCATTGTTACAGGAAAAATCTCTGAACCGAGTAGGACTTTACAATCTTTATTATGACATTCAAATGAATTTTGAGTGTTTTCTTATTGATCCCATAGTGAATTATTGGTCAAGGGATAACTATTAGTGATAAATCCTCTATCCAGGTCACACCTAACAGTGTGCATTGTAACCTTTAACAGGGTTGGCTCTTTACCGAGCTCACTTCAGAAGAGTGAATTATTTCGGGTTACCGATCCTAGGTGGTTTTTCCCTTAGAAAGGTTTCCATGTTAAAAATCTATGTGTTGATGTGTTGGATTGCTATTTTCCTTTACACATTACTTTATATGTATTGATCAGTAATCAAAATATTGAATTACTCCTACTCGGTAGATGACTTGGTAGATGAGTTGATAAGTTTGAAAATAAGTTTGAGATCATAGTTCATATTTCACCGAGTTGATTTATATATTTGAAATTGTTTTTATATACATCTAGGAGTATTTGGGACTGTAGGATAACTGGAACTAACTGATTCACCCACCCCTCTCTTAGTTATCTAACAATTGGTATCAGAACATACAGTGCTTAGAAGGAAAATTTTAAAGGACTTAAGCCAAAGATCACAATATGTATAAGAAAGATGTGCCTAAGATGAACAAGGACAACTTCTCAATATGGAAGAAAATAATGAGACTATATTTGTCAGGGATTGGAAATGATGTCATGCAATACCTAGATACTGAGTTCACCTTACCCATTGGACCTTTGACTGTTGATCAACTAAGAGAAAGACATGAACACAATACTATGATGATAGATCTTGATTCTTCACTATCTGATGTTGAATTTGAAGATGTTAAGACATGTACATCAACCAAAAAAATGTGGGACACGCTCACACTAATTGGAGGAGATGTAAATGTGCAAAGATCTAAAGATGAAAGTCTTAGAGGAAAGTTTGATGACATGAGAATGAAAGAAGGAGAAAACATATCACAACACAATAACTGAATCAAGGAGGTTGTGAATGCTATTCGTGGAGCAGGTGGAGTTATTGATAAAGACACTATTGTAAGTAAGATTCTCAAAACTTTATTTCCTATTTATGCTATTAGAGTCTCTACAATACATGAAATGATAGCAACACCTGGACATAATATCACAATTGATAGTCTAGTCGATAGACTGATTTTATTTGAGTTGAACAATTTTGACAACAATGTTGTTCCTACTGTTGAGTCCACATTTATGTCATCTCTGAAAATTAGTAAATTTGGTAACAAACACATGATAAGAAATGATAGTGACAGTGATAGTGATGAGAGAGAACTTGATGAAATTGAAGCATTAATGGCTAGTAGATTGCATAAAGGTAAAGGAAGATATAAAGGTAAACTACCTTTGATATGATTTAATTGTAAAGAAATTGGACACTTTGCTGCCAGATGCCCTAATAGGAAAAATGATGAAAGAAACAATGAAATATATAATGATAGAAAGGATGGTCATGACTATATAATTAACATACAGTATGACAGAAGGAGTAACCAAGATTACAAAGACAAAGGAAAGAAAGCATGTTACCTTGTTAAAAATAAAGATGAAGACACCAATACCGACACTGATGAGGATATTGAGATAGTGTTTGTAGCTATGAAAGAATATTCAGAAGAAGATGAGAGGTATTTTGAAAAAACACTTATTTCTAAAGTTAGCAAGAATGATCTTTGGATTATTGATAGTGGTTGTACTCATCATAGGACTGGAGATAAAGACAAGCTTGAATTTATCAAGCATTATAATGGTGGATCTGTTAGAATGGGAAATGATACACCTTATCAAGTAAAAGGAAAAGGTACTATATTGCTTAACAATATGATCAAATGTGAGAATGTATATTGGGTGAAAAGACTTAATTATAATATGTTGATTGTTTCATAGTTAAATAACACAAGTCACTAAGTTGCATTTGAGAACATAAAAGCTAAAATCTATGATGAAATAGGAAATTTGATCGACACAGGAGAGAAATCAAAAGGTAATCTATTATATCTTGACTCTACATAAATTTCTTGTTTGATGGATAGAAATGAAGATGTATGGTTGTGGCATAAGAGTTTATGCCATGTGAATTTTGACAACATGGTTAAGATCAGTAAGAAAAGGAAAGTAAGAGGCTTACTGAGCATATCTAAACCTGACCATGTCATGTGCAAGAATTGTCAAATGTGAAAAATGTCAAAATCTAGTTTCAATAGAAAAAAAAATTCATCTAATGTTATTTTGGAACTGGTTCATCCTGAATTATGTGGACCTATGAGAACACAGAGTTATTATGGTGACAGATACTTTATTTTATTTGTTGATGACTATTCTAGAATGATGAATGTTATGTCCTTAAAAGAAAAATCTGAAGCATTTAAGATGTTCAAATGGTACAAAGCTAAAGTGGAAAAACAAAGTGGTAAAGAACTGAAATGTTTAAGATCGGACAGAGCAGGATAATTTATTTCTAATGATTTCACTAACTTCTGTAATGAGCATGGAATTAAGAGACATGTCTCTACACCAAGGAAACCATAATAGAATGGGATTACTAAAAGGAGAAATAGGTCCATTGAGGATTGTGTTAGAATGCTGATGATTGAAAATAGTTTTACACAAGTTTACTGGAGGGAAGTTGTTAGTACTATTGTATACACATTGAACCAAGTACAATTGAATAAATATTCAAACAAGACACCTTATGAATTATGGTATGGTTACACACCTAATGTGAGTTACTTTAGAATATTTGGAAGTTGATGCTATATTCTGAAAGATGATAGAAATTGAAAATTTGATTCAAAAGGTGATGAAGGAATATTTATAGGATATTCTACTAAGAACAAAGCTTATAAATGTTTGAACAAGTCTTTTAACAAAATCATTGAAAGTGCAAATGTAAGAGTTGATGAATTTGCTGAGAAGAATGATGTTGAAAGTAAGAGAGAACTAGAAGACTACAACAAATTTGTTTACATTGAAGATCCTAACACTTTACCTGAGCAACTACCCAACATTATGGAGCAACAAGACAATGTTACCGAGCATCAAGATGCACCAACCAAGAATTAGGAAGATGTTGCAACTGGAGATCATAATCATACACCAACTAGAGAACACAATGAAGAAAGAACTAAAACTATACTTGCAAAATATGTAAGAAAAGATCATCCACATAATAAGATTATTGGAGATAAAAGAGCTGACATGATGACATGAAGTAAGTTGAATGATAAAACATGTTTGATTTGTGAATTTGAACCTAAAACTATTAGAGATTCACTTGCAAATGATGATTGGATTCAGGCAATGAATGAAGAAATTGAGAAGATACAGAAGAACAAAACATGGACATTGGTATCGAGAACAAGTGATAAAAATCTAATTGGCACCAAATAGATATTCAGAAACAAATTGAATGAGAATGGAGATGTTACACAAAACAAGGCAAGACTAGTATGCAAAGGGTACGCACAAGAAGAAGGTATTGACTATGGAGAAAATTTTGCACCCATTTCTAGACTTGAAGGAGTTAGAATATTGCTTGCATATGCTGCTTACAAAGGATTTAAAGTTTATCAGATGGATGTTAAATCTGCATTTTTGAATGGGATACTAGAAGAAGAGGTATACATTGAACAACCTAAAGGTTTTGTTGATCCTAATCAGACAAGCTTGATATGTAAATTGCACAAAGACTTGTATGGAATTAAACAAGTGTTGAGAGCATGGTATGAAAGACTACACTCCTATCTTATTAGTATTGAATTTGTTAGAACAAGTGATAATAGAAATTTGTATTTAAAAAGGAGGAACTAATGATAAGATTCTTATTGATGAAATGTTTGTTGATGATATCATATTTGGAGGTAATAATAACTTATGCAAATAATTCGTTGATGAAATGAGAAAAGAATTTGAAATGTCAATGTTTGGAGAGATCAAAATTTTTCTTGGCTTGCAAATCTTACAACAGGATGAAGGTATATACATTACTCAATCAAAGTACATCAAGGAAGTACTGAAGACATTCAGAACGGAAGATTCAAAACTAGTCGGTACACCTATGGTGGCATGATGCAAATTGACAAAAGAAGATCAAGCAACCGAGGTAAATCAAAAATTGTATAGATCTATGATTGGAAAATTGATTTATGTTGTACACACAAGACCAAACATTGCACACATAGTTGGAATTGTAGCAAGATTCTTTGATAATCCTTAGGAATCACATATGACTGTTGTAAAGAGAATTTTTAGATATATGAAGAACACTGAAGATTATGGATTATGGTACAAGAAAGATGGAAAATTTGAACTGAAAGTTTACATAGATGCTGATTGGGCTGGGAACATTGATAATAGAAAGAGAACTATTGGTGGAGCATTGTTTGTGGGATAAAGATTAGTTACTTGGATCAGTAAAAAGCAAGGATGCATATCTCAGTCAACTGTAGAAGTAGAATATGTTGCTGCTAGTGCAAACTGTTCAAACATTGCATGGATAAAACAAATTTTGAAAGGTTTGAATTGAGAGATCATTGCTCCAGTGATAATTTATTGTGACAATACTAGTGCATTTAACATTTATAAGAATATGGTGATGCATGCAAAAACAAAGCATATATCTATAAAGTATCACTACTTGAGGGAACAAGTACAAGAAAAATAAGTGACACTGGAATATGTACAATCAAAAGAACAACTAGTTGACATATTCACTAAACCTTGACATATTCACTAAATTTTCAAATTGACATATTACACACAATCAAAATCCAGAAATCAAGCTGAAAATTCTTATGGATTGTGGAAATCTGATCGATTTAATATTCACTAAACCCTGACATATTCACTAAACCCTTACCAAAGGATACATTTGAGTACTTGAGGAATAGACTAGGGGTCCGCCCCTTTTCTATCAGTCACTAAGATGACTAGGAGGTTGCATCAACCTACATTTTATCAAAATATCAATCATGTTGATGGAAAATGAGAACTGGACCAACATTGCATATTAGTACACTGCAAGGTACCTGATCTGAACCGCAAACCCAGAGATATTTTTGCCTACTGAAGAGATGTATATTTTATTTTTGGCATTGTTGTCAAAGGGAGAGATGATTCAATGAAATATCTATCCACTGCAAGGGAGAAAAGGAGAAAAGAGAAAGGGGGAGAAATGAATTATTTATCCACTTCAGGGAGAGAAGATTGAAATGATTCAAATATGCAGAAAGAGTTTGAATGGTGATTTTTTAATGTTGTGTAGTGATTAAACACATTATATGTACAAGCTAGGGAGAGCTACAACATTTTTTCATATAGTTGTAGAACTGAAGTTTGGTATTCTATGGCATTTTAATATTACATATTTCATATTGTGTTCCCGTATATGCCAAAGGAAGAGATTGATGAACTACAACTGATTGTATGTTTGAAGTCATTGAGTTGATGATCATCCAATTTACTAATGTGATGATAGAAATTAATCAGTTAATATATTGTCATTGATGTCAACTTATTTGATTATCATCGCTATAACAAACATCTATTATGGATTGAAGATCTGGAATAAACAAAGTATATGCGGTTGGTAAATGAAGAGTTTTGTATACACTAAGTTGGAACAATGGACACCAATAAAACATAGTGTATACCGAGCACAATGTTATCCAAGCTAGGGATCACTGACACATCATGATATTGATCGATTGAAACAAATCAAGGATGAATAAGATGCTGAGTTCGTAATTATTTATGATTTTGAGGTAATTGATAATGTTTGTTATATTGATGAAATGAATATTAAAATTCAAGATGATCGGACGAAGGAGATTGATTCATTTTTTTAACACAACTGTCGAGGAAGGATGAAGCGGCAAAATCAATGATGGAGATAAAGCGACAAAATATAAGGATGAAAATTAAATGAGTTATGATGTCTATATAAGAGACAAGAGATTCATTATGAATCATACATGCATACATGAAAATGTGCACATGCATATTGCTAAAGAGATTAATTTCATGCATGACTGATCAAACTAGTTGAAGATAGAACCGAGCAATTCTGCAGACAACACCGAGTGACAGAAAAGAGTATTTACTGAGCATAACATAGTATGAAGAATTAGAGGGACTGAAGTGATTATTTATCAGAGGTATTATGTACTTAGCATAGATCTTAAAATCTGTAATAAGAGTTGTATTTGAGTAAGATAATTACTGTATCAGTTTAATCATTGTTACAGAAAATCTCTTAACCGAGTAGGACTTTACAGTCTTTATTATGAAATTCAAATGAATGTTGAGTGTTTTATTGTTGACCCCATAGTGAATGATTGGTCAAGGGAGAACTGTTAGTGATAAATCCTCTAACCAGGTCACAGCTAACAGTGTGCATTGTAACCTTTAACAGGGTTGGCTCTTTACCGACCTCACTTCAGAAGAGTGAATTATTTTGGGTTACCAGTCCTAGGTGGTTTTTCCCTTAGCAGGGTTTCCATGTTAAAAATATATGTGTTGATGTGTATTATTGTGCTGGATTTTTATTTTTCTTTACACATTACTTTATATGCAATTATCAGTAATCAGAGTATTGATTTGTTGCTACTCGATAGATGAGTTGATAAGTTTGAGATTATAGTTCATATTTTACCGAGTTGATTTATATGTTTGAAATTGTTATTATATATGTAATGACCTAAAAATGGTCACCTAAAACCTAGACCCCTAATCTCAATTACTTATCAAGAAACCCTAATCTTGATTATTCTAAGTCCTAAACCAAATAGGCAATTCATGAAATTTAAGCTAATCTGACCTGAATCCTAGGTCCTAATTGATTAATTAATTAATTCCTAAAATCACATTACATTGAAAAATAAACCTTATCTTAATTATTTAATTGGCATTCTAATATATTAATGAAATAAAATCACTAAATTGCCAATAAAATCCAAAAAGGAATTAAATTAATTAATAAAAAAAATGTGCATTTAAAATCAATTAAATCTTTAAAAATGCATATGATGTCATCAATTTTAGTTAACTGATTATTAAATTGGAAATAAATCTATTTTATTCAGTTAACTTATTCTTATCTTTTCTCATTTTGGAAACAATCGAGTTCTAGTCAGTTAACTGATTCTCCACTATTTATCATTTTGGAAACAAAGTTAACTGAAAATGATTTTGGAAGTTTCCAAAAAGACTGATCAGTCAGTTTAGTCAACTGACTCTCTCTACTAATCACATTCTTTGCAATTGGATTATGCTTCTTTAAATCGAATATGAGCCACTTATTTCTTTTAATCTCGACTGTCGATTTGACAAAGATTTTCTATAAAAGAGAGCTTCTTTTCCTTCACAAGGATCCTAATTTTTCACTATTGTTATTATATTGTTTTTAGCATTCAAACATTTTGCATTCTTAGTTTTCAATTGCTTAGTCTTAGTTTAATTTTTTATTGAACCATGCAAACTTCTTAATCTTAGAGAACATTTCATTTTTGTGTTTTAAAATGAATCTTACACATTTCATTTGGTGTTTCTAAATTGAATCTTTAATTAGTTTGGATGAACAAAAAATTGCATTTGCATTTAGTTTAATCAATCATTTAGATCAATCATATAGCTTTAAATCCTTCATTTACAATAGGTTTAGTCACTGGACTTTGTGACGACCTGAGAGAAAATTCCATACTCCTACCTACTAGAAGGCAATGAGTTGCTTTTAGTTAGTTTAGATGGTTTGTGAATTTTGATTTCATGTTTTATAACAAGCTAACCACATAAAGATTCATTGAAGTTTGTGTGTTTGCAAATGCAGGTACTTACCTAAAACTACACATACAATATACATCTGGGAGTATTTGGGACTGTAGGATAACTAGAACTAACTGATTCACCCCCCCTCTCAGTTATCTAACAACTGGTTTTGATTTCTATATTGTAACAAGGGGAAGAAGATTTTGTTTTGGTTTTCAGATGTAATTTTGTTGCAAAGATTAGTGGAATTTGTGTCACTTCTAATGTGCTTGGAGAAAGGAAGAAAAATATTGAAACTTTGAATTTGAATGTTTTTCTTTTCTTTATGATTAAATAAGACTTTGGGCTATTTCAGTCATCTTTATGTGTAGTTATGTAAATGATTGTCATGAAAAATTTGATTTTTATGTATTGTCTATCTGAGAACAACATTTTGAATCTTCCCCTGTCCTTTTATAATTAGGAAGATTTATATAAATGGTCTTTGTGTCATGCATTTAGTTTCCTTCAAAATTTATTAAATCTGATATTCACATTCACATCATGTTGATGGGTGAATGTTAGTAAGCTTTTGTGTCCTCTGGTTAAAGACATAATCATAGTTTATTCATTTTAAATCAAACTAAGGCAGTCACACCTTGTAAAACAAGTAGAGAGCACTTGCACACAATCATGGCAAGTGCCTCAACTGTTGCATTATGGTTTTGTCTTTCAGCCTTGGGTTTTAAGAGTCATTATGTGTAGGTGTTTTGGAAAGACAAATATGTTTACCAACAAGAATCCATAAATTTTTTGAATCCAGTACAGTATTCTCCTTTTCATTTTACTCATTTCCATTGCTATAGTATAATTGATAGTTTTTGTCTTTTTGTTAAGTATTGTAGACGTCCAAAATCGTCCTTATATTAATTTAATTAATATTCTCATAACATTATAGTTAATTTTAATTAATTATATTTGTTATATTCTTCTATCTATTTAATTAAATTTATTTAATTAAATATGATTCATTCTCCTTAGTATTTAAATTTAATTTAAATACTATCCCTTTTAATGTATTAAATCTTATTTAATACATTATCCCTCATTAATCCCCTTTAAATAAATTTTTAATTTATTTATTCCTTCACATGACTTAAATTCTACTAAACCACAATTAATCTAAATTAATTTGGATTAAGCTAATTTGAACCTAGATCCCACCCTACCTCACATCACTCTCACCAAATAAATCTATTTATTAATTAACTAAGGTTAATTAAGCTAATTTCTTGATTCCTACAATAATTAATCCTAATTATTTGCTCACACGTGTGAGCAAATTTCTAAAAAATTGACTTTTTCAAATAATCCTTATTTGGTGCCAATAAGATTTCTTACACTTATGATGACACCTTCTTACACTTTCCAAAAGTGTCTCATTGGTCCAAAACTCTTACACCCTCTTACACCTTCTTACAAGATCCTTCACATGTGTACTTTAAGTACACTTTGACCCA
>MU226120.1:61877-74032 GCA_018584345.1 Thuja plicata
TTTGAGTCATGTTCTTTTTAGCTAATCAATGATGTTTCGACTAGATTGGCAATGATAGAGACATGATGTTTTCTTAAAAACTTCTGAGTGACTATTTTGAGGGAGATTCTTTAACTTGTGTGAATTATTCAAAGGACATGGTCATCAAAGAACCATGGAGGACATTCATATGGGATGGAGGGTTAACCTTTGTTTGTTTACACAAAAGGATACCTTAGCTATTTTAGATTTTCCATATCTTAATACCAATATCCACTTGCAACATTGAATCTGATTAAACCAATATTCATACTCCCATAGTTGGTCATTCAACTAGTGAGGGTTGTACTTGGTTTCGTAGAAGGGGTTACCACATGAAGGAAAGTCATATTCATATTCTTATGGTCGTAGTGGCACCAGTAAGGATTGTATTGACTCCTAGTTCCACAACGCTCTATGATGAAAATATATCTCAGTTTGCATTTCTTTCACAAACCTCAAGGACAATTAGTTGCATTACATATTCATGCTAGATTAATTACATCTTCATGTTAGATTAATTGCATTTCTCCAAAGTTTAGTTCTCAAATGGCTTGTCTTTCTAGCAATTTTCCAAGTTAAAAGGGGGGATAAAAGTTGACAACACTTCATCAATTTATTGGTTTCAAGTCCTCAAAATGAGATTTTCCTTTGCATTCATCATCATTAGTCATTATTCATTATATATTCATATCAAGAGAAAAACAAGAAAAATAAACATTAATCATTATTCATTTATCCATATCATCATTTAGAACTGCATATCATAAGTTAAAATGCATACATCCAAAATAAAAAAGATAGTTGCATTTCATTTATCATAGCACTAAGTATTGCATTCATTACATTGCATAATCCATACATGTTAAATCAAAAAAGCATATAGAGATAAATTGCATGAACATCATTTGCATCCATTTATCTATGTCCTACTCTAAGACATTTGCATCCATAGCACAATAGAAATAAATGCATCATAGAAACATCATCAAAGGAGGAATCAAAGATCATCATAGATAAATGTCCATCATCAATGTCTATAACATAAATCTGTACATCAAAGGTACATCAATACAATGGTCCATACATCAAAGTCCTGCTCAAAACAAAAATACGTATGATACATCCTCAATGCTATATCTAGATATCATGGGTCCAAATCTGTCTCATGACCTAGCAGGAGCACCTAATCCATCTCCAGCTAAACCTGTGCTTGAACCCCTTGCACCATTGGGATCCTTGTCCCCTGCTCTATCATGTGCACTAGGAGGTGCCTGACTTGTGCTCGCACTAGTAGGTAACTAATCTAGAGTAGCCAGAAACTGTTGCAACATAGTAGAAACTTGATCCAATCTAGCTGTCACTGCAGTCATCCCTATCTATAAACCCCTAATGTCCTACACTAAATTATCTATAATGGGAGGAACTGGAGGTTCCTGTGATACTACAGGAGCCTGTAGTGCTTGAGGCGCTAAGGGTACCTGAGGTATCACCTATGCCATACTGATCTGTGGATCCACCTGTGGTATCTGTCCCTGAACTGGAACCTGTCTAGCCACCTGGAAATGTCTATGTCTGTGTCTAGCCCAATCTGCACCAACTATCAAGAGATCCTAATCCTGATCTACCTGTACTCATGCTCATCTCTTCCTAGGCTGCTTGAATCTGCCACCTTGACCTCTCACATGTCCACCTCTCATCCAAGGTCTAGCAGCTCTCTGTACTCGAGGTTCCCTAGGTGCCCTCTAAATTCTATGCCTACGAGGTCTACTGCCATCATCCCCATCATCCCCATCATCTTTGTCATCATCTAAGAGCTCATCAATATTAGGAATGGGCTCTGCTGGATCAATGAATCGAACAAACCGATGTCGCAAAAACCACTCGCGATACTCAGCTGAAATCCCTGCATCTGCCACCTATGTCATCATATCCCAAACACCATACCTGAGCTGATCAATCTGCAAACAAGTTGATCGGTAGTCAACCTGTGCTCCCCACATCAATCTCTCAGCCTGTACCCTGGCATAGAGTGCCATACCCTGCGACATATCCTGCACTTGGCCGAACTGACAGAGTACTCTCCCAAAGAAAAATCTCTTAATGACTAATGGTGATCAACCTATCATCCATCAAGGTGAAAACATATATGGTAACTCATCATCATCCTCCCGCCACCTCTCACACTATAGATATGGCCTGCATACTACCTAATCAATATCATCAATGGTACGTCTCCAATAATCAACTTTTCCCAGGTGATGCTGGACAACCATGCCATCATATAGAAAAGCATATGGATAACCATGGACCTGTACTCAAGCTAAAACTGGCCTTGTAATAGGAAGATGCTCCCAAGTCCATAACTATAATAATACCGCACTTGTAGAAATAGATGCACTGTGTCGATACACAATCTTGTGAAGATCATGATATAACTGAGCCAATACACAAGAGACCCAATCCAATCTCCGTGGATGTGTAATTAGGTCCTCTGAAATCTGGCCCAATCCGACCATGAAACCATGACCTCTCCTTTCTGGCAAAAGTAATCCCCCAATTACAGCTCCTAATAACGCTGGTAAAGTGGGAAAAGAGGCAAACTGTGCCCAAGTAATGCAATCATCATCAATGGTGTTATCTCCAAACACCTGTCTGCATACACTATTATCATAATAATCCCGCTCTCCATGAGTTGGGATCCTCAATAATCTATACACATCCTCTGGCATAATAGTCATCTTTCCAAGAGGTAAATGAAATGTATTATGGTCAGAGTGCCATCGCTCTGCCATAGCTGTCAATAAACCTTAGTTCAACTGAAACTGAGGGAGATCTAATAGGAAACTGAGTCCACATGTCTCAATAGTATGCCACTTAGGAGGCGTAAGCTCATCTAATAAATAAAAAATTGACAATGCTACACCCCATACCTGCAACTTGTGGTAATGTTCCTACATTTTGAAACAAAGTGAATCATGTTAATTTTTCTCTTGGTGAACCATTCTATGTCAATCAAAAAACATTAAATCTATCTTTGCTCTAACTTGAGCGTATCAACTTATTGCTCCTAACCTCTATATCGTGAGACACAAGGACAATTCATAATAATTTTTAATCATATCTGATTGACCTATCAAACATTCATCATTATGACTTTTCTAATATCCTAAACACTACGTGACATTCTGGACGTACATTTTCTAGCTTGGAATCTAATTGGGTCATCTAGATGATCAATCGCACTGATTTCATCTATTTCTTATATCAAATTTCCAATTTTATGGTAGGTGGAACTTAACTTAGTGTACGCAGCTTTTTACTCATTAAAAGTGGCTCTTTACTAATCAGAGGTGGCGCTTAACTAATTAGGCAGTCTTTTATAGGCATAAGTGGCTTTTCACGCCTCGTACGCGGCCTTAAAAACTAGGGTTTTTCAGGAGGCTCATTACTATTTGGGTGACAATTTTTCCCTAGCTCCAACGTGGCTAAGGATAGCTTCTATGCGGCTCTTTAATGCATGAAGGTAGATTTTCTATGCCCTACATGGAACTTTATCTATCCTACGCGGCATTTCACTAAAATTTTCCTAGAAAGCAATAAAAACATGTATTAAATGCTATTTCAAAATCAATAAATGCACTAAGGGAGTTCAAACCACTCACTGGAGGCCGGTAGTCAAGAGGTCTCTGATATCTACGTGCTCACTCAAACCTATGCTCTCGAATGGGGACCACCATCACTGTCAATCGTCAGAGGCTCAAAGTAAAATCTCAATAGTAAAAAGTGAAAATATAGTAAAATTTGGGTTTTCAACCTATTTAAGCTATTTTAACCTATTTTATGAGATTTTTGACCCAGTCAAACCTAATCTACATATTATGCACAATGGGGGCATTTGTTCGCCATCTTGCAACCATCATTATTATCAGAAATGCAATTATCTTGGATCTCTTCTATCAGCATTTTTCATGAAAAACTTTCACCTACGATCAATATGATTTCATTTCCTAGGGGGCATCATCATAACATTCAAACAATTTTAGAGCATCATATCAGGGTTCCATATCAGGGTCTCATGTTAGGATTTCATATCAGTGTTCCATATCAGGGTTTCATATCGGGGTTTCATATCGGGGTTTCATATCAAAGATTTCATATCAGGATTTCATATCAAGGTTTCATATCAGGGTTTCATATTAGAATTTCATATCAGGTTTTCATATCAGTCAATCAGCTCATCAGCATTGAATCAACGCTCAGGACGATCAAGCTTTCTTTGAATCAATGTGCTTCACACATCAATTCAAAGAGGGGCATTTGTAGACACCTAAAATTGACCATGTGTATTTCAAGCATTCACAATTGCAAATCTCAGCTAAATGCCTTAAAATCTCATCTCAATGCAAAAACAAATGGATCAAATCAAATGGACATTTATCAAAACAAATGGACAAAAATCAAATAAAATTAAAAGATCAAATAATCATGAAATCAAATAATTAAATTCAAGCCTAAAGGGATTAATCAAATTATGCAATTGATTTTTCAATTGTATAGTTCAAATCAAAAAGATCAAATCTAACCCAATCACCCTTCCATGGCTAAATTAATTAAATGACTGAGTTATTTAATTCATAATATCTTTGAGACAACCAACCAACTTTCCCTCTATTTGAGAACATCTCAAAGCTTTTGACTTAACCAAACTTTGATCATGATCAACTCACTCTACCCCTACCCTTGGGAAAATGCTATAAATACAAGCCATTTCATTTGTGTTTGGGATCCAAGAATTTCAAGAGAAAAAGCATCCTTATTATAGGCATATGAAGAGAATTTGAGAGCTTTTGAGAGTATTTCAGCATTTGCATAACATTTAGTATATCATGTTTAGGAGCTTTTGTTGTTTTCTAACATATCTTGGAGCATTTTGAGCATCTTAAGCTAGATTTGAGCATTTTGTTTATCATTCATTTCTCATTCTAGGAATGTCCTTGAGAGAGATTAAGCCTAAGACCTCTCTTAACAAAGCTTGGATAGAGAACCATGAGGTGATATAGATTTTTAGCTTCAATTCTTAGATTAATTTGTATTATCTTTCCATAGAATTGTTGTTCTTAATCTTAATTTCATGAAGGTGTAATTTTACACACAGTAGTTGATAGAGTTAAGTTTTATTATTTATTTGGAAGTTTATTCAAGCCGACTTGACAAGGCCTATCATAATATACAAGGTCAAGTTTGGATTGAATGTGAGAAGTAATAAGAAGAAATATATGGCAGAGTTTTGATAAGAAGAGTGAAGGAAAAATCAGATGGGATTATGATAAGGACATAATATACGGACAAAGATGCAATAAAATATTTGACCAGTAAGGATCCAGTTTAAATCCAGAGTAGAGATCTGAATCAGCAAAGATAGTTTCTTCTTAAACAGGTCAATCCATTGTTACTCTCTAACAATTGTAGTACTGATCCAAATCTCTTTACATAATAGACTTAACGGTATTTCATAAATCCTCTTACAAGTTGACATTTATACTTTGAAGTGTTTGAAGGCATCTAACAAGGCCACTCCTAATAGGGTGATTAAATCCTCTAATAGGGTCACACCTAACAATGTGTTTTTGTAACCTTTAATAGGTTTGGCTCCTAATAGGGCTCACTTCAGAAGAGTGAAAAAATAGTAACTAGTTGCAATTGGTGGTTTTCCCAAATTGAGTTTCCATGTTAAATCTTGGTTTCATATGTGTACATGTTATTTTCTTTATACACTTAATCACTAAAGGATAATCACATTTAATATCTTAAGATTGCTTTGTTAACCGAGTAACAACATAATATATTTATTAACCGAGTAACAGTTATAAGTTTGAATAAAGACATCTAGGGACTTGGATTTTTTTTTGTGGTAATTGATTCACCCCTCCCCTCTGAGTTACTCAACCCATTTCCAACACCTTGAAAGGAAGAAATCTTGGCTACAAGACATATACCTTCAAGAGGATTTCTTGAACAAAGATAACATCTTTGAGACAAAGAAGGGGAGGATAACAAGAATGCAACCTTTTAGATCTCATATTTCTAGGTGAAAAAGGGATTCTTGATGAAGGATAAAACACTTTAATTCCCCAAGTAAGGGTATTTATTTATTATAGACATGATTTTTCAAGCAAGGAAAAGGTTGCAAACCAGGATATAAATCTCCTTAAAATAGAAGATCCTTATGCAAACAAACAACTCCATGCAAGAGAGGATATAATGTGACAAACAAATACTACTTAACCACGAGAAATTGGATCCTTAAAAAGGAACAAAATATTGAGAAAATGAAGCCTTTCCCCAAAAGGGTGAAGGTAAGAGAAAATATAACACATTATATACCCTAATTTATATATCTTTTATAATAGACATGTGCTTTCAAGCAAGGATAAGGCTATAATGATGTAAATCTCCTAAAAAATATTATATCCTCATGTAAAACAAAAAAATCCTTGCAAGGAAGGACATCATACTATAAAATAAGCAATTCAATGAAGGGGTTATGGATATTTTGGAAAGGAGAAGAAAATAAGGAAGGAGGACCAAGTATACACACCTTCCCAATTTCTAGGTAAGGGAATACTTGGCAAAGGAAAATGCATTATGCACCCCAAGTGAAAGGTAATTTATAATAGACATGCACTTTCAAGAAAAGAAAAGGTTGTAAACAAGGACGTGAAACTCCTAAAAAAGAGAAAGAATCCTGATGTAGAAACAAACAATTAGATGCAAGAAAGGATATCATGTTATAAAAGACACAACACAACAAAGGGAGAAAATGGGTCCTTGGGAGAGATAGGAGATTGAAATAGTACCCTTTCCCCCCAAGTGTGGAGACAAGAAATAATAAAAACTATTATGTTTCTCACAAAGTATGATTTCACCTAAAATTGCACTACCATAAATGACAATGAGCCCCGAAAGGGTAAGCTACCAATGTCACATAGTGAGGAACAACATAATAGGAACTTAGATGTTATTTAGAATGATCAAGAGAAAGGTGCCATTCATTTTTATGTGTCATTTCAATCATACCACAATCAATGAATTCTTGAATTTTACACTTCAAATCATAACATTCATTAGTCTTATGGCTATGAATTTGATGATACATACAAATGGAATGATTATCTTGCTCGTATTTTCTATTTTTTCATTTGTTTTTAAAGGAAGAGTAATCAAATTGGCGTGGAAAATTTCAAATAGAATACTCTCTTGATGTTATGAGAAATTAGGAGAAGATTTTATAGATTTATTGGAAAAATGGAGAGAGTGGAAATCTAGAACTTCTTTGGACAAGTGGGATGTAGATTTATCATGGGGTTTAACTTTTGGTTGTATGCATCGTATTCCATGTCCATCACCAAGGTTTGAAAGGTCAAAAAGAGAAGGGATACTCTTAGGTGGAATTGGATTGAAATTTAAAGACGCCCAATCAATATCCATATATGTGTCAATGTAAGGGATTGAGTCTTGAAGGACTTTGTTTTTACTATGGAAGGTGGGTATGAATTCTAATGCTCCACTATCATCCTCTAGAAGAGTTGATGGTGTAATTAATTGTATTAGAGAAATAATTGGAGGAGATTTAAGTTGCATATGAATGGTGTTGACTTTATTAGGATCTTTATTTACTTAGGTTTCATTTGTAGGAGGGAGAGCATCAATGATATTATCCTCTTCTTCCCAAGTATGTTCATGAATAGCTAAGACTTTAAGAGAGGGAAAAATATCACTTATTAATGCCTCATCTCTAGAGGGAAGGTTATTTAAATGGATAGGAGAGGAAGTTTTATTAAGGAAATTTCTAATTACATCAACCTCTTCCACAATATCAACCTTGTTCACCAGGGTACTCTCATGGGGGGTGCATATCAAGAGAATAATCAACATAATTATCCAATGGTTCATCCCAAAAAGAGAAATCATTGTGGGAAGTGTTAAAAGTATCTTCTTTCATCAATATGTTCTCATGAGAGAGAGAGAGAGAGAGAGAGAGAGAGAGAGAGATTAGTATGATCATATGATAACTCATGTGTATGAGAATTATATAAAAATTAAATGTCATCATTCTCGAAAGGTAGTATAAATACAAGGACAATGGAAGAATATCATGTAAGAGGTATGAAGAAGAGTCTTTTTGGGCCATCATCACAGAGACCAAAAATAATAGGTAACTACCATTTTGAATCATTCCCAATCAAACAACACAAAGGCTCATTTACAAATAGTGGCACATGCAAAACATTACATGTAGAAGAAATGAGATACAAATAGAGGAATGTCAGAACATGTTGATTCCTTTATCACCTTGCACCGACAAAGAAACAAGGGTCATCTAAAGAAATATAAACAAAACATATAACAAGCAACACATTACAGGGGAAGAAAATTACAATAGGAAAACACAAATAATCCACCACACAAGAGGAGCTACTCAAGCATATCGCCCGCCTCCCCATCTCAGTCTGTAGTGTTTAGGGAAGGTGAGAAACATGCAAAAGGAGAAACATCAAGCACGATAGGTGGAACAATAGAAAGTTCCAAACAAGGACCCTACTATCAAGATGGGTCACTTTGTTTGTCACTAGGACTAATAGATATTTGTTTTGCAAATATAGCTAGTAAATCATGAAATAAACTCATAAAAAATCATCTGAATCACTAGCATGAACCTTATCATTTGCATTATAAATAATGAAATCATCATCATCAAGAGTATTTTCTTCTTTTAAATTAATTGTAACATAATCTAAGGTACTGTAGACACCTAAATTTGATTAACATATTTAATTAAATTTAGTGCCTTTCTAGAACATTATTCATTAAATAATTACATATTTATTTGATTAATTTATGTTATATTACTTAAGATATAGTCCAATTAATTATTAAATGACAACCCATATTCTAATAATTAATTAAATCCCTTTCCTCTATTAAGTTGAATGAATATACTTATTTGTTTAACTTAATTCATAAATTCCCCTTTTATCCCACTTGTGAATTAAATATTCTATTTAATTCAATTTGAACACATGGCTCCTAACTTTAACCCCTAAATTAACCATGCTCGACCACCTAACCCAAAGTTCCAATTCAACCTAACTCATTCACACATACTAACCCTTCCTTATTAGTTAATTGACCCCAATTAACTAATTAACCGCTCCACTCATTCTCTTTCCTCCCATCACATCTTCTTAATCACACCACTTGTCCTCTAAACCTAAGCCTAATCACTCCCTAAGCATGTGCACAATCCTAATCCAGGGACTAAGAACTCAACCCCAACCCCAAAGTCAACTTTCATGTCACATCCCTCAAATCCCCAACCATATGCATTTAAGTCTTCCTTAAATTCTCTTACATCCCTCTTACACACTCCATCCTTATTTTCCCATCTTGTCCCCTCTCACATCTCCCAAAATGGTCACATTCCCCCATTCTTCCAAACATCTCTCCTTGTAATACTTGTCACAATGAGAGGCATTTGAGAAATCACAATCCATGTTCTTCCTCTCAAATTCATCTCCACCCTTCCTCAAGTTTTCATCTCAACCATCCATTCAAGCCTCCATTTGCCTATAAATTGAATCTCATTTCCTTCACAAATCATCCACCTTTTATGCAAATTTATAATGCCTTTTTTAGAGCTAAAAACCATCAATCATAGCCTTATAATGCCAAAATCCTCATTAATCCATTCAAGATCATATTGAAGCTTTGAGCAACATCTTCGAGCACACATCCAATCCATTGGACAAATCCATACATCAAGGGAGCTTCATGGCTTAAGAAGGTTTGCACATTCTTAGGCTCTTATGGTATTTTTAGTTTCCATTTGTCTTATCATAAATGTTGTGTGATTTATTTGTTTGAATGCTTAACTAGTTTAGGTATTTACTTTAACCACTATTTCATTGCACACAGGTACAAATAGAATTATCATGTTTGTTCATTTTCATTTTTTTCAAATTAACTTCCTCCCTTGGGCTACACATAGGCTAATCAAAGGGAATCAAATCATTAGTAGGTCTCTTAGGGGAGAAAAGGTTTTGGGAAGCACACTTACGGGCTCTATCAAAGTGTTTATGGTGGAAGTCATGATCACAATGGTTACACATTGTTTTGCTTGAGATTTGAGTTTTTTAGGATCAATTAAAATCGGGTCCTTTTCTTCGTTAGGGGGAAGAATTAAAATACCACACTAGGTTGAGAGATATCATCTACATAATGTTTATAGGATATAGGAGGTGGAGAAAAATCATATAAAAGAGGTGGAGGTGTAGTAAGAAGTCATGATCAAGGGTGAGGAGAATGTATGCCTTAAGGATTTCTAAACTTGCAATTCTTGTGGATTTTGAATTTCCTATAGGATAGAAAAAAAATTTGTAGGGTTGAATTGGTTGAGGCATGGAAGGAAAAAATTATTCAAGGTCAAATTTTCCTTGACACGCTAAAGGATGATAGAGACTATGATTAATCATGATGATTTATCCATTATGGGGAGATTTCAAACACATATGGATAGGAGATACAATGGTTGTCATGTAGGTAAGCCAAGGAAGACCAAGTATAAATTTAAAATTATCAGAAGTTGGGATGACAATGGAGGTGACATATAAATTTTTGCCACTAATTTATACAAGAAAAGTAATGGAACCATGGGTAGGATAAGAAAAACCATTGAAATTTTTGATTTTCGCATCATATTTGTCACAAAAATATCATTATAATTGTCTAGTGCAAAGATTTTCTTCATTTATAGAATCCACCATGCAAGTAGGATCTATAAGGACACCACAAGAAAAGAGATCATTAACCATTTCTACAATGTAAAGAGGACCTTGAGGAGCTTTAATAATCTCATTAGGATCAAATGTAATGCAAAGATCAGGTTCAATTTTGGGTTTAGGTTCAGATTCATATTGATTAATAAGGTTGAAAGAATTGTTGGTTTCAATACACTCAGCATCATAGTCAACAACATGGGTGGAAGAATAAGGTAGTGACTAAGTAGAATCAATTCCATATGTTGAATGAGAAGGTAAAGGATTGGTATGGATTTGAAAGTTTTGATTGGGAGGTGCTACAGACATGTTTCCTTGATTATTAACACCCTCAATAGATATAACATTAAAATAAATGAGGCCTTGAATAACATATTTCAAACATAAACACTTCTCAGTATCATGGTGAGGTTGACGATGGTATTGAGAAAAAGATTTGTGGTCAAAGGACTTAGGCAAAGGTTTAGATGTGTCAATCGGTTTAAAGGGAGGAAGTTGTAAAACATTAGCATTAATCAAATTCAACATCAAATTATGAAAAGATTCATAAAGTTGTGTAAAATTACGAGAAGGTATAAAATTAGATGACAAATGAGCCACACCTTTGGATTCTATTTCCACTTGCTCATCAACAAGGTTATAGTGGAAACGGTCTTGGTATTCATGAACAATGTATAAAGGTATGTATAGATCCTCCGATATAAGTCACTAGAAGGGGTCTAGGATTTATACCTCAATCCAACACTTAGGCTTCTTCCAATCCCATCAATCCTTCTCCTTCACAACTTAGATGTCCTTGTTTAAGAATTCTTTTACCAACTCCATTTGTTGTTACACCACCTTTTGATAACCGTTTGGCTTTGGCTAAGATAATATTTTGGTGGCTTAAATATGATAATAAAATATGTTTTCCTTTTTGAAATTTTCCAAAGAATAAAAAATCTCACAATGGTTATTTTAATTTTGTTTTTAATCATATCATAAACATTCTCTTCCTAATTATATTGAATATAGACAATTTGTTCAAGATTTAGTAGATAAATGTCTTATTAACTTAGTGATGGATGTTATACTTTTTCTTGATATCAACAACATACCTTAGCAATTCATTTTCCCATTAGGATTTTCTACATCATGTGATATTAGTATCTTACTCCATTAAAGGCTCTTTGTTTTGTTAGGAATAAGGTGTCTCAACCTTGGATAATTCCTATTCTTATTATTTGTTTTGTAAAATGTATTTCTTGCAAATAATGTTGATGTGTCGACATCTTGAATTGTGTGTAAGGAGATCATGGC
>MU226120.1:74082-85114 GCA_018584345.1 Thuja plicata
TGTTGATGTGTCGACATCTTGAATTGTGTGTAAGGAGATCATGGCTAAAACAGTTATGACGGATTCCTATGACACGTAAGAGCTATGTCAGGAAGATTCAATGACAGGTGAAGACATGTGGCAACTGTTAAATTTGAGTACTGTACACTACTGTATTTTCTCGGAGAATGGTAAAACCCTAATACGGTTATCTTTTGGAGTAGCCCTAAAAAGTTAAGCGCATGATATAAGCGTTTGTTAGGGTTGCGAAGAGATGTGATGCGAGTGTATTGTTGGAACGGTTTATGCTACCGTGATTTGTCTTTAAGGGTTTTGAAATCTTCTGAAAAAACTTGCATTGCAAGTGTATTGTAGCTGTAATAGTTTTGATCAATACATTGTGCAGGTTTTGGAGTGCTGGGGTTTTTTACCGAAAGGTTTTCCCCAGGGTATATCATTGTGTCATTCTCTATTTTTTGTATGCATGGTATGTGGTTGCAATATATTTGTTAAAGTAGTTAAAAAATCTGTAATTGTAAGGATTTAAAAGAATTTGCACAATACTTTCCTATAGAGATTAGTGTAGGAAGCTGTTTCCGCACCTGAGTTTCCTTACATGTTTTGCATATTGTTATACTTAACTTTTCAATCATTCATTTGGAGCAGTGTAGTAGGTCCTTGTCCTTGTCTTTCCACTTGGGGGGAAAGGTCTCTCTATTTTTCGTTCTCATTTTCCAATGACCCATTTTCCCTTTGTGGATTTGTATATTTTATAATGACATATCATTTCTTGCCATTTTTTTTTGTTTTCATCTTTGTTAACAACCTTTTCATGCTTCAAAGTGCATTTTTATTATACATGATCTTTTCCTTAAGGTGTTTAATGTATCCTTTGTATTTTTTTTCAAAGATCCATTACCTCTTTGTTGTTTGTATCAATTATAGTGTGATTTCCTTGCTTCTATGGACTTGCTTCTCTTAGGATTATTCTCTTTTCAAGATATTGGTATCCTTGTTGGGAATATCTTCCTTGTTTGCAAGTGTATATCTATTGCAATTGATCATTAACGTAGCATGCATAATGCATTATCTTTCTCTTGCCTTTATGATTTGTGGGAAAGGTGTTTTTTCTTTGCATCTCTTTGCTTTTTTTCATCACAAGGATTCACTTTCCTTAGCAAAGTTGTGTTTGTTTATCATGTGGCAGTCTTTTCTTATATGGAAGTGTTTGTCTTGATTCAGGATTTGTTAAACACACACCTGATGTTGAGAGGGCCAGGGGGTAAATCATCATAAACCAAAACTCTTACTGAAGTAATCAATCACTAATGTTATCCACCATACAACTTATTGAGCAAATAATGAACTAAAACAACAACAAATCAACACCAATATTTTTATACGTGGAAAACCCATACTGGGAAAAACCACGGTGAGCACTTTCTCATAGAGATAAATCAATTATATACATGTGTGTGTGTGTGTGTGTGTGTGACCCTTTTATAAAGGAAAACAATAAGAAAATCAAATTTGTTCAACTTCAACAGTATAAAAAATAAAAATTGTGTTTGGAATTTGAAGAAGATGTAAACTAATTTAATGTGTTAAAATGGATGAAGTTTATGATTAATATTTTTAATAAGAACTGAAATGTCTTTTTATTTTTAAAGATAATTTTTAGTTGATGAAAAATGCTGAAAATTAGGGGTCTAGTTCCAACGAAGTAAATGGTTCACAAATCAGACCTAGGACTAGAAAGTTATGCCTTCTCCAAGTAGGCCTAAATTTTTATATAGTTTGTTTTGAAATTTTTGGTAGTTTTAATAAGTTTATTTAAAATAAACATTATGAGGACTCTTTATTTTGTTTCCAAGGCATTCCAGTGACCCTTGAGATCCATCATATTTGTATAAACTCCAATTTTGAATAGAATGGATCACTTTTTGGCTTGCAATTCTGTTGTTAGTCTTCTGGTTTTTATATTGAACTTTACAATACCATAGGTATTACACCAAGTATTGTAATCTAATTCATAATTTAGATCAATGGTATCAGAGTGTGAACACTCCTTTATGCCAATTTACACAAGTTCCTCCTACCAAAGATTAGGATTGGACACACAAGATTTGTCAAAATATCCAACTTTGAGGCGCACACAATCGAAGATGTCAGACAATGCAATTAAGAAGTTGGTGGAAGAGGCTTTAAATAAGCAACGAGAGGAGATGATGAGTCAATTTTCACTCCTTCTACATAATCAACAACCTTCTGAATCAAGAATAATGTTTCATGGAAATACCCCTTTCAAAGTCGAGGTAAATTTTGACATCCCAAATTTTGAAGGAAAAGTCGATGTTGAAGCTATTGATAACTGGTTATCAAAATTGGATAGGTATTTTTCTATAAAAAATTTCTCAGATGCATAAAAAATAATGTTTGCTCTCCTCAAAGATGAAACCCATGTAAAATTAGCATGTGAAGCCAAATTAGCAAATAATGAACGAGAATTAGCTGATGAAAATGGCTTGGAAATATCTCTTGATAAGAAGTCCACATGGGGAGAATTTGTGGAATACATAAAAGAAGCATACCTTCTTGAGGATGTCTATGAACAAAAATACATAAAATGGAAGCTGCTTCGATAGAAGAGGGATTAGTCTGTGCAAGATTACACCAACACATTCCATTCACTTTCAAGAAAACTTGGTATTGAAGATTCAAAGAAGCATCGAATTCTAAAATATTGTAGTGGACTTCACAGGTATATTCAAACAGAGATAGAATTTTTGAATATTGAGACACTGGAAAATGCCCATAAATATGCTACCAAAATTGAAGAGAAATCCAAGTAGAAAGGGAAGAGGGACTACTTTGCAAATAATAAGCCAAGGGTTGAAGGTGACAATAAATCTGCAGGAAAACATGTGACCAAGGAAGCTCACTCAAACTCACCTAAGAACACATGGTGGGCTGCAAAAAAGATACAGACAAATACATGCATGTGGTGTGAGATGCATAAGTCCCCAACCCATAATACAAAGGATTGTCAAAGTATTAAAAATCTTATGACAGAAATATGAGGAGAGGAAGTTGAATCTGAATCATCACCAATAGATACTTCTGAACAAAAGAAGAATGGTTTTGTCATAAAAGAAGACCCATATGCCATAGTTGTAACTGCTAAAGTAATGCATCGTGAAGATGAAGAGACTTTTTCATTCACAAATGTGGGTTGATGGAAAGCCTTTACATTTTATTGTTGATAGTGGGAGCCAAAAGAATTTGATATCTAGGGAGACAGTAAAAAGATTGAATTTGAAAGTGACAAGACACCCACAACCATACTCTATGGGATGGGTAAATGAGGGACAAGATATTAAAATAAATCAATATTTTTGTCTGCCATATTCAATCAATCCCTTCAAGGATGAAGTGATATGTGATGTAGCACCGCTGGATGTATGTGTTGTCTTGCTGGGGAAACCTTACATGTATTAGAGGCATGGAGTGTATGAATCCAGGCCACGTAGTGTTACAATCAAGCTTGGTGGGAAGAGGTATATAATACCAGAGGTATGTCCAACACAAATTACTTCTTTGATTAGTGCTAAACAATGTAAACATTTGATTGCTCAGACTAAATATTTTGTTGTACTCATGGTTCACCCTAAAAAAAAAAAGTCAGTTGTCCTTAATACACATGCTAAGGTATCCATAACAACAAATCAAAAAAATCAGATGGATAAAATTTTGAAAGAATATCATAGTGTGTTTAAATCACCGGTGGGAGTTCCAACACACTATCAAGTCAATCACTCTATTGATTTAATCTCAGGCACACCACTACCACATGAGCCAATATATAGAAGGTTGGTTTTGTAAAATGATGAAATCAAGAGACAAAATCAAGAGTTGATTCAAAAAGGACATATTCATCCAAGTGCTTCACCCTATGGTAGTCCAATTGTCCTTGCTAAAAAGAAAGATGGAACATCGAGACTTTGCATTTATTATAGGGCATTGAACAAAATCAGTGTGAAAAATAGATATCCAATCCCTCGAATTGATGATTTGTTGGAGCAACTTAGGGGGGCTAAGTTCTTTACAAAAAGTGACTTGAAATATGGATATCACCAAGTAGCAATTGATCCAGAAGATGTGTGGAAAATTTCATTTAAATCTAAGGAAATTTTGTTTGAATGGTTAGTTATGCCTTTTGGCCAAAAAAATTCCCCAACAACATTTATGAGGCTAATGAATGATGTTCTTAGACCATTCATTGATTATTTTTGTTGGAATAATGGAATGGTGTGTATTGAGAGGGGAGGGGTGGATCAATACCCTTAAATTTTTTATCACTTAACCTTAATCCTTTAGTAATCAATTCCTTGCATTACCGACCATATGTGCTATTCTATCTTTGTGTATGTAATATCAAATCATAAACTTAATTTTCATGTAAACATTCATAGAAACATTGATGAATGTAATGACACATGACACAAGATTTGGTAACACAGAAAACCCTTGTTAGAATGTTAAAACTACGACGGGGATGAAACCCACCAAACTTCACTATCGGCAAAATGGAAGGGGTCGGTTAAGGATTACAAGTTTGATCACTTCTAATGATCTTATCGTGTAAGGGGTAACATGTTTAGACTAGTTAAGGTCTACTCTGTTACGAGCTTTAGCAACACTGTTTAGTGTGCACTCGCTTAAGATATTTGCAAAAGGATTGTTAAATCCACCTTCTCAAAGGATTTCTTCTATTTTCTACACTTGTTAGAATGTAGTCAAAAATACTTATTGACTTGAGTATATGCAATCTAGAATTGCTGAGTACAAATCAATTAAAGTTTACAATATGATGTATCACCTATTGTGACTGATTAATACCTATGTTCTTCTTGGTAGCATTGGACCTTGTTCTTTGTAACTAATTCCATCTTTTGTTGTCCCTCCGCATAAAACTTTGTCTTTGATCCATAGATGTCTCTACAGCTACAATCATCATCACATCATTTTGTTCTGATTGATTACACATCTATTTATACAATGAATTTGACCTAAATAAATTTCACGCTTTACAATGATAACTCTATGATCAAAGGTTTACAACTTGACCTTGATCTCCTAGTTTGCATGTTTACAATCAGTTAGACTGATAAAAACAATTACACTTGCTTTACTTGTCCCTCAAGAAATGGTTTTAAAGATATGCTTTAAACTAAATATAAAAATTAAGTGTTTTATCTGACGTGTAACTCAGATCCACATTTCTCAGAATAAATTTGTCTCTTGGTAGACTGGTTCTAGGGTTTATCTTTAGTCTATCTGTCGGTGTTGACTATAAACTTCTCTATCAAGTTCCTCTGTGAACTTGTCTGTCATGTTCCACTGTTGTCTGCTCTATCGGGTTACTATGTTTGTTGTGTTTTCACTTTACATTGTAACCTATCTTTCGGTGATCATGTACCAATAGTTCAAAAACTATTTCCTTTGCATACTAATGAAAAAAATATGATCATCAATCTCCCCCTTTGACATTAGTATCAAAAATTGATATGTGCAAAAACTAAAATGTTTATTATATACACCACATGTTATCCTTGTCAATATGATTCCCCCTATGTGCATGCCGGTATAGTATATGTACATGTATATACACTTGCCTTTATATTATTTCCCCCTTTTAACCTTATCATACCAAATCATTTTCCCTTGTATCATATCAATTCCCCCTTTATTATTTCTCTCTTTGTCACATATTACTTCCCCCTTTTTTTGATAATAAAGACAAAGGTGTAATACTTACAACTTGTCAAAAATGTGAGAATGGGAGTTATGCATGTATTTCATCATTTTCTCCCATTTTTCCTTAAGGTGTTCCAGGGCCATGTGCTCCAATTTTATTCTTGCATGCATATCATAAATACTGTCAGTGATAGACATCTCTAGGGTGGCGATTAATTATCTCGTTGAAGTTATATGTTGTTGCAATAATGTGAGATTTGGTAGAAGTAGAGCCTAAAGCTCGGTTACCTCATCTCTAAATTTTGATTCTGCCTCTAAAATCTCAAGTTTCAATCTATTGCACTAGCATTTAGATATGCATCTATTTGTGCAATCTTCTCACTATTCTCATTAGTGATTTTCTCTATTGTGCATAACTTCTGAACTAAGGTTATAGCTTATGAAATGATTGGTTCCAAGTCATTGACTAGTTCAGATAGTTGTACCTTGTTCTCTGCCACTTCTTGGCTGATTTTATCTGTTAATTTGTATTGGTACTTTTGTTCTGCACGTGCTTCTATTGCCTTCTCTACATCCACATTCTGTGACATGATGGCTTCAATAATAATGGCTAATTGATCAAGTATAGGATCATCTTGATCAATGTCGGTATCAGGTACAATCTATAGTAGTATGTCCTTTGTGGTTTATATTAACTGTGTGTCCTTTGTCTCCTTTTTAAGCTTATCTTGGATAACTTTCCTTTTACAAAGTTCTGCATAATTTGTAAGGGACTATGGATCCAATGTCCTCAGATCACAGTCTAGTATTTCAATGATTTCATCCAATGTAATTGGATTTTTATTCTTTTCCTATTTGTAGTACCATAGCAAGTTCCTTTTCTTGGTCTGATGTACTTGATGGAGGCTTTGGAGGTGTTGTTCCTTTTACCTGTTGCTTGGTATTTACCTATCGGTTGGGTTTAGAAGTATCCACATCAACCTTAGCTTTATCTACAACTTGTCCTTTGGTATCCTTTGGAGTGGCATCACCTTGATTCTCTTCTTCACCTTTATCTTTTTTCTCTCCATCTTTTTCTTACTGTTCATCTTCACCCTTATCCTCGTGTATGCTTGCATCATGGTTGGGTGAATTCTTCTTTTGTGAGATGATATTGATAGCCTATATCAATAATGGCATTTGTCCCAGTATATTAACCTGTGTAGCATCTGTTGATGTGTCCTATTCCTTGGTCTTCTCGGAGGTAATAGTGACATCTTCATCTGACTTTACTTCATTGACAAGATCTTTAGTGAAATCTATTATTGTCACATCTTGGATTGTGACATCTATTGTATCTCCTAATGATTGAAAAATCTGAGGTATGTCATCCATTGCTTTACTTGCTTCTATGTTCAATTCAACTGAAGTGACATCCTTGGTATCATTTATAAGAATGTTCTTTTGGCTTTGTGTTTCCTCTTTTTCTTCATTGTGAGGCTTTTCGGTGAGTGCTAATACTCTCTCAGGGATTTTATCCTCTTTAGGTAAATTGAGTATTTTTCTCCAAGCATCCTCACTTTCCTTGTCTAGCTCTATTAAGCTTCCCTGTAGTACTTTGTAGGATCTCAATTTTTCTGAGAACTTCTCTGAATGTAACTTCATCATTTCATAAATCTCTTCCATCATAGACTCAGGTGGCATAATTAACACTAGGGATCTTTCCCTTATCTGTCTTTCAAAATTTAGTGCAAATGTCCACCTTGCTGATAACTTGTCTAGAAGTTCTTGTGGCATCATGTTTTCAAACTATATAGGTATGTATTTGAATACACACATTGTCATGATGATAGCTTCTTCTATTTTATTCTGATCCTTGGGATTCAGTGTTAGCCATTGTCTAATCTTAGGATCAGATATTCTACCTGACTTGATGATTGATGCGAAAACCTCATAAATTGTGGTAGGAACTTTGTTCTTTACAATTTGTTCATCTTGTTCAGTGTCTTCTTTATCTTCCTTTCTTTGGATTAGTCTCCTTCTCCTCTTTGGTTATGAAGTTTGCCCAGTTTGAGACTTCCTCTTGTGAGTCCTCACTTGTCCTTTCTTAACCGGTGATAAACTTGCATCTTTTGTTGTCTGAATCCTCATCCTAGATGTAGTAGTAGTTATTGGTTTCTTTGGGGGTGGTGCATTAGACTCTTTTGATTTGAAGTCACTCACTTGTTCACATTCACTGATGGGTGACTATCCCTCAGTGGTTTCTTGTTTTTCTGTTTCTCCTTCATCATTTACCAACAACTTTTTATCAAGTGTCTTTACCATTTTATCCTTCTTTATGTTGATTTTCTTCACTACTAGGCCAATTTTTATTCTTGTCTTAGCCTCTTCATAGGTTCCAAACCTTGGTAATAATTTGTCTAATGGTTCATTTAATAATGCTTCAATAGCATTGGTGGCTTGATCTATGATGATCTCATAGTCAAGTGGGGCTAACCATGCTATCCTTGGTAAAGCTGGTTTGATCAAGGTGGTATTGGTGTCCACCATAAAACAAATATCAACTTTATATTGATCCACCAGTTGTTCTAGTATCCTCATAATTTTCTACATTCTGTCCTTGAATCTAATTAAAATTCATTCATGACTGATGTAAATTTGTTTCCTAGTGACTTAATGAATTCACTGATTTGAATTGTCACTGGTTGGGTAGTGTCCTAGTTGACATTACTGATAGATGGGAAAAATTCTTGAAAGTAGAATAATATGCACATGAGGAGTGAACCAAACTTACATGAGTTATATTTTTTTGATTTAATGTTCCTCATGTTCTTCTCTAATTTCTTCAGTAGAAGCTTGGATAGATCCAACTGTAATCCCTTTTTTACAATCTCGTGAGCAGTGCCTACTGATCCGCATGCAATACTATTTATTATGCTGGCATGAAATATCTTGTATCCCAATACGCATGCACCAAATTTTAGTTACGGATATTTGATGGAATTTACCTTCAATCCTTTGCCATCCCATTCTGCACCTGTCATCTTCTCAATCTTGGGGTGAGGAGGGTGTTTAAGTGCCTTGGCCTTGTCGGTTATTAGATAACCGATCACTGCGTGTATCACATCCCTAGTGATCTATTTTGGCTTGTCTAGCTGTTAGAATAGTCCCAAAGGATAACTGAGAGGGGGGGGGTGAATCAGTTATTAGTTACTTAAGTCCTTTTTTCTTCTTTAACTTTAGTATACAACAAAGTAAATGCATAATCAGATAACACAGTACTCAACACACAATTTGATTACGCATAAACCAAATGGTAAAAACCCCGGTGGGAACTAGCACCCACAATAAACTATACTTGTTTGTAGTAATCCCTGTTAGAAGATATTTCAAACCTGTTAGGAGTTGTACAATACAATGCAATAAGTATAGTGACCTGGTTAAGGGTCAGACCCTGTTAGGAGTCTTTTACAAATAACCCTGTTAGGGGTGGTGGACTCACTGTCCAAAAGCTCACTGCTTGATGGTGAATGCTACAACCTTCTGAATAATAGTTATGCACTATATCTAATGATTAAATATAGAGTAGACCTACTATCTTGATTAGTTCCATTGTATTAAAATCTTTCACTTCTTCTTCACATAGACCCTTGATGAATGAACCAACTCTGATAATCTGCTCTATACATCTTTCTTCACTTTTCGTATCATTCACACTTAGCGTATCACAATTTAACTACTATAAGTATCTTCTCCAAATTATAAGGTCATGTTGGCTCTTAGAAACACTTCATAAATATCTTAGTTGGCTTAACTAAGCACGGAAGCAATATTAAGTCCACGCAAGTCAATGCTGAACAGACGCGATGCTTCACTGAGTCGGCCTCACCAAATTAACCATAACTTTGCAATCATATTAAAACATGTTTGGTGCCTTTGGATTTATATCATCAAATCATAATTAATCATGCATATACACATGCATATCTTGAAGATAGGCACAACTCATGAAACATGTTATATACATCGGCCCTAAACTGTTATACTTCTAGAACTGTAACTGCTAATAACAGAATTGCATAAATTTACTGAAACATCATATCTAGGTTTGCGTGTATGAACATAACATAATAAAAATGTCAACAGCATGTGTCTATCCATGCAATTCTTCATGTCATCATTCAGATAAGTTCATACAGAATTACTGCTGTGTATTATATGTTGTCATCAATGACAAACACACAAACAATCAACTCTCAGAATCAAATCTCCAACAATCTCCCCCTTTGACATTGATGGAAACATATGATATCAAAAACATCCTCTATTCATGGTGTCCTCTTTCTTTTACAATCTTCTGAATATCCTCATCAAAGATTTCTCTAAACTGCTATAGTTCTTCTGTCTATATTTTTTGTTCTATGTATATACTCCCCCAGAGTATATGCTCCCCCTTAGTACATACTCCTCCTTACTATATACTCCCCCTTTGACATCAATGGCAAAGGGCACCATATTATTTTTAGGTATAGGTACTACTCCAAAACTAGAGTAGTCAACCATTCACCAGTCACTTAATGACTGATGTCTTTGCTGCTTCTTCTAAACAGACTTAGGAGAGGGAATTACTCCCAAATTCTCCTTGAGATACTCAAAAGTATCCTTTGATAAGGGTTTTGTGAAAATATCTGCCAACTATTCTTTGGTGCTTAGATAGTCCAATTTCACTTCTTTGTCCGCAACCTTCTCTCTTAAGAAATGGTACTTGATCTCTATGTGTTTTGTCTTTGCGTGCATGACAGGGTTCTTAGACATGTTGATAGTGCTAGTATTATAACAATGAATAATAATAGGATAATCAACCCAAATTCCAAAGTCTTTAACCATCTACTTGATCCAAACCATAGTCGAACAATTTAGTGTTGCTACAACATATTCAGCTTCTACTATTGACTGAGAAATATAGTTCTACTTCTTGCTTATCCAAGAAACCAACCTGTCTCCAAGGAATACTGCTCCTCCTGAAGTGCTCTTTTTGTCATCAATACAACCTGCCCAATCTGCATCTGTATATACATGAAGCTTTACATTCTCTAATTTAGGATACCATAAACCATAGTCTATAGTTCCCTTTAGATATCTAAATATCCTTTTGACTGCCATTAGGTGACTCTGCTTGGGTTTATTTGAAAATATTCCAACAATGCCAACTGCATTAGATATGTCAGGTCTAGATTGAGTTAGATAAATGAGTTTACCAATCATAGATTTGTACAATGTCTTATCAACTGCTGTGGAGTCATCATCTTTTGAAAGC
>MU226120.1:88667-99384 GCA_018584345.1 Thuja plicata
GTAGTAATCCCTGTTAGAAGATATTTCAACCCTGTTAGGAGTTGTACAATACAATGCAATAAGTATAGTGACCTGGTTAAGGGTCGGACCCTATTAGGAGTCTTTTACAAATAACCCTGTTAGGGGTTGTGGACTCACTGTCCAAGAGCTCACTGCTTGATGGTGAAGGATACAACCTTCTGAATAATAGATATGCACTATATCTGATGATGATCTGTAGAGTAGACCTGCTATCTTGATTATTTCTAGTGTATTACAATCTTTCACTTCTTCTTCACATAGACCCTTGATGAATGAACCAACTCTGATAATCTGCTCTGTACATCTTTCTTCACTTTTTGTATCATTCACACTTAGCGTATCACAATTGAACTACTATAAGTATCTTCTCCAAATTAGAAAGTCATGTTGGCTCTTAGAAACACTTCATAAATATCTTAGTCAGCTTAACTAAGCACACAAGCAATATTAAGTCTGCACAAGTCAATGCTGAACAGACGCGACACTTCACTGAGTCGGCCTCACCAAATTAACCATAACTTTGCAATCATCTTGAACCATGTTTGGCACCTTTGGATTTATATCATCAAATCATAATTAATCATGCATATACACATGCATATCTTGAAGATAGGCACAACTCATGAAACACGTTATATACGTTGGCCCTAAACCGTTATACTTCCAGAACTGTAACTGCTAATAACAAAATTGCATAACTTTACTAAAAAATCATATCTGGGTCTGTGTGTATGAACATAACATAATAAAAATGTCAACAACATGTGTCTATCCACACAAGTCTTCATGTCATCATTCAGATAAGTTCATACAGAATTACTACTATGTATTATATGTTGTCATCAATGACAAACATACAAACAATCAACTCTCAGAATCAAATCTCCAACACTAGCCACATCTTTCGATCATGTACCTTGCTTAATACTATCCCAATCCACTCGGTTTTAAAATCCTTTGGGAACATTAGGGAATTTGTCAGTGCTTTCACCTCGATATGTTTATGTTCATACTTGATGGTTCCATCTATGCAAAGCTTCTTGTAAGATTTCTCAACATCCAGATCTCTAATTTCTACAACTTTGCAGTGGATATACACTCAGACATCCTTGATCATAAAAACCCTAGGTGGTATGCTTGAAAATGCTCCAGCATCGTTAGGTTGTGAAGAAACCTCTAGATAGAATTTGTTTTTAGATTCTTCACAAGTGGTGTTCTTGATTAGGTTAACCTCTTTATCCTCAACGTTCTTGATCTTGGAAATGCAAGATGTGGTTGCCACAGTTTCTAAAAATTAGGGCTTTTACCGTAAATAAACTATGAGCTTGGTGAGTCTTTAGTTACTCACTTGTCCTACTGTAGCTGCTGTAGATCTTTCTGAATGCCATGAAACTGCTGTGAGTCACTTCCACAATCTAGTCACTGTTCTTTGCTCTGTGTTTTTCTTTTCTCTGCTTCTTCACTCTTAATTGTATGGTGAGTGAATGAGCTATTTTTTTTCCTTTATATAGATGATGCCCTAAGTGGCGCATTTAATGCTTTACTCACTTCTTAGTGTTTGAAGACAAAGTCGCTCGGGGAACATGATAACTTCATTCTCGGTGAGAATGTGATGGTCTCGGTAAGTGTCAACTCACTTGATGTTACACATGTTCACTGAGAGTTCTCAATATGTGGCAAAGGCAAATTATCTTTTTACATGATTATCAATGATTCTAAATTTACATTAACAACTTAGCTTTTGTATGTTCACCGACAATTTTTGGTATGCATTGACTGGAGAGATTGAATTCACAAATTCATAACAAGTAATACCATAGTGCATCTTTATTCATGCTAGTTTGGCATTTTATCAATGTATAATGGAACTGATGTAAAATATAACTTGGTATAGTGCAGTTCCATACTTACTTATTCTATTTAGGTGGGGGTGGTGATATCACCAGATCCATTAGATAAGGTTTCACTGATTGTATTGCTTGGTCCAACATCATCAGTGTTTGTAGCTTTCCTCCACATTTTGTTTCTCATTCTTCTGATATCTTCAATGGTGTTGTCATTGGAAAAAAGTGCTTGTCTCTGTCACTCGGTCTTTACAGTTATTTCTTAGATGACCGACTCTATGACAATGTAAGCATGCCATTCCGAGGCTTGTCCAACTTCTAGACCTTCTCATCCATTTTCTCATGCAGTTTATAGCTATGTGTCCATATCTACCACATGTTGTGCAGTTTGTCCATGTGTTGTAATCCCAAACATATGAGTTACTGACTCTTTTTAGTTGATAAGCATTTTCTTGTTCTGTTGGCTTCCATGCTTGCTTTTTCTTCTTCTTGCATTCAAGAGATGTGTACGCATGCATTTTGAAAGTAGAACAGTATTTTTCCATGTAGGTTTCCTTCTTTGGTTGTTTCACCTTAGATTTACATTCATATGCTTTATGTCCTTTCTTGTTATAGCTATAACAATTTCCAATGAATGTAGAAGTGGATTTAGGAATACCTTTAATTTTGCTTTTGCAAACATTTGATGTGTGGCCTAGTTTTCCAGAGTGATTGCATGACTGCTTCCTTGGCCTTGGATTTGTGCAAACATCTTTTTGTCAACATGGTATGGTGATTATCGATGCTTGATATACCCTAATCTGGTATTTTTGTTGACTCTTCTTTGTCCATCCAGAAAATCATCCATTATTTTTGTGCTTTCTTCAGCTCTCTTGATCATATCATTGTGTTGTTGCTGAATCCTTACTTCATGCTTTAGTTTTTCATTTTCTTCTCTTATCTCACCAATAGCTTCCAATTTTCCATTCAGTTCTATGTTCACTCGGTTTTCTTCATGACTCATTAGAAAAATTTGATTGGTGATCTCATGATGATGTTCAGTAAGTCTTTATATTTCTGATTCTTTCTCTTGCAGCTTTTCAACAATCTTCCTCCTGTCATCAATAGCTAATGTTCTTTCTTTTTCATCTTGTCTAACATTATTCATAACATCAATCATCCTTACCATCTGTGTCTCTTGACTGATTTGCAATATCTTTACTTGTTCTATCAGATATTGAGTGATTTCATTCAGACTTGTAATTCTTCCTTCAGATGTGTCTAATGTATTGCAAGGTGTAGATCCTGATGATTCAAACAAATCAAGTATCTCTTCTTCATGATAGTTTGTTTCATTACAGTGAGATGCCATTACCTTTCTTTCATCTAATATCTCTCTCATATTGATTCTATCTTCTTTGTATTTCTCATACAAGATCTATATCTCAAACTTCTACTTCTCAATACTCTTGTCTAGCTTATACCTTTCCATTATATGATCTTTTCTCTCAAGTGATTTAAAATTTTCCAAATAAGAGATCTAGCTCCGATACTAATTGTTGGAATAATGGAATGGTGTGCACTGAGAGGGGAGGGTTGAATCAGTACCCTTAAAATTTTTATCACTTAACCTTAATCCTTTAGTAATCAATTCCTTACATTACCAACCATATATGTTATTCTATCTTTGTGTATGTAATATCAAATCATAAACTTAATTTGCATGTAAACATTCATAAAATGCAATGACACATGACACAAGATTTGGTAATGCAAAAAACCCTGTTAGAAGGTAAAAATTGCGGTGGGGATGAAACCCACAAAACTTCACTATCTGTAGAATGAAAGGGGTCATTAAGGCTTACAAGTTTGATTACTTCTGATGATCTTACCTTGTTAGGAGTAACATGTTTAGACTAGTTAAGGTCTACTTTGTTAAGATCTTTAGAAACACTATTTAGTGTGTACTCAGTTGATAGATTTGCAAAAGGATTGTTAAATCCACTTTCTCAAAGGATTTCTTCTATTTGCTACACTTGTTAGAATGTAGTCAAAAATACTTATTGACCTAAGTATATGCAATCTAGAATTGTTGAGTGTAGGTCCATTAAAGTTTACAATATGATGTATCACTTATAGTGACTGATTAATATCTCTGTTCTACTCGGTAGCCTTGGATCTTGTTCTTTTTAACTGATTTTATCTTTTATTGTCACTCTGCATAAAAATCTGTCTTTGATCCATTGATGTCTCTGCGGCTACAATCATCATCACATCATTTTGTTTTGATTGATTACACATCTATTTATACAATGAATTTGACCTAAATAAGTTTCACGCTTTCCAATGATAACTCTATGATCAAAGGTTTACAAATTGACCTTGATCTCCTAGTTTTCTTGTTTATAATTAGTTAGACTGATTAAAATGATTACATTTACTTTACTTGTCCCTCAAGAAATAGTTTTAAAGATATGCTTTAAACTAAATATAAAACTTAAGTGTTTTATCTAACGTGTAACTTAGATCCACATTTCTCAGAATAAAGTTTTCTCTTGGTAGAATGGTGCTTGGGTTTCTCTTTAGTTTGTCTGTTAGTGTTGACTATAAACTTGTCTGTCGGGTTCCTCTATTGTCTACTCTATTGGGCTACTATGTTGGTTGTGTCGTCGGTTTACATTGTAACCTATCTTTCGGTGATCATGTACCAACGGTTCAAAAACTTTTTCCATTGCATACTAATGGAAAAAATATGATCATCACTTTTGTGGTTGTTTATTTGGGTGACATACTCATCTTTAGAAAAACTTGGTCTAAGCATTTGCAACATGTTGAACAAGTTCTTTCAACTCTACAACAACATAGAATTTATGCCAACATTGAGAAGTGCTCTTTTGGTATGCAGAGTATTCAATACTTAGGGTATATCATTGATACTGAGGGTGTTCATGTTGACCCAATAAAGATTCAAATAATCAAAGATTGACCATCTCCTAAAACTTTCACAGAGCTTCGCAGCTTCTTGGGCTTAGCCAACTTCTATTACAAATTTGTTTTTAGTTTCTCACATATATCATGGCCTGTCAATCAATCACTAAGGGGTGGAGCACAAGAAAAATATCAGAGGATAAAGGAAAAGAAACAAGCATTTGAAGAGTTAAAGAAAAGATTATGTTCAAAACCAATACTGGTCATCCCAGACCTGCAACAATCATTTAAGATAGAAACTGATGCATCTGATTATTCTCTTGGTGCAGTACTCACACAACATGGTCACCCTATTTCCTATCACAGTGAAACTTTTTCTGATATAGTAAATAGGCACCCCACCTATGACAAGGATTTGTATGCTCTTGTTCAGGCCTACAAACAATGTAAACATTATATACTGGGAAAGGAAACTACTATACATACAGACCATAAACATCTTCAATTCTTGCAAACACAAGGGAAGTTGTAGAATGATAGACATCAAAGGTGATCAACTTATCTACAACAATTTCACCTCAACATTCGTCATAAAAAAGGAAGCATTAACAAAGGGGCAGATTGTTTTAGTAGGCCTCCAATTGTAGGTTTTACAATGGTGCTAGATTCACGTGGTCATAAATCATCCACATGGGAAGAACTATATGGTATTGATCCTGATTTTGCTAACATCTATAGTAATTTGGTAGAGGGAAAGTGTGTCTCTAATTTTCACTTGCAGGATGGGTTGCTTTGCCATGTTGGTCATATATGTGTACCCACTAAGGAATGAAATAAAATAATATGGGAAGCTCAATACAGCCATGTTGTAGGATATTTTGGTATTGGTAAGACTACTATCCTTCAAAAGTATTTCTATTGGACAAAAATGAAGCAAGATATAATTTCATATATACAAGGTTGTGCAGCCTATGCAATTGCAAAACTAGCAAACCGTAAATTGGGTCTATACTTACCATTACCTATTCCTGATAATCTATGGCAGTCTGTTTCAATGGATTTTATGTCTGGGCTTCCAACTACCAGGCGAGGGCATGATTGTGTATATTTTGTGGTAGATAGGTTTTCTAAAATGGCTATTATGGTAGCATGTAAAAAGATGATTGTTGTAGAAGAGACTGCCAAGTTAATTTTTTAACATGTTTGGGTTCATTTTGGTTTGCCTAAAAGCATTATTTCTAGTAGGGATAGCAAGTTCATCTACAAATTTTGGTCTGCACTATGGGCTAAAATGGACATAAAGTTGAAAAAGTCCACAATATTCCATCCCCAAACATATGGGCAGAAAGAAGTGGTGAATCAAATGATCATTCATATCTTACAGATGTATCATTCAAAACATCCTCACACATGGGATGAAATATTACCCTATGTACAACACAACTACAACTGTGCACTCCATTGTACTACAGGGCATAGCCCATTTGAGGTTTGTTTTGGGTATCATCCATTGGCACCTATGGATGTAGAACTACTATTTTTTCAATATGGTAGTCTATTGAATGCTGAAAAGGAGGTAGATAAAGAAAATTCATTGATAATATTAGACACCTACCATAGCAAGTTCATGAGATTTTGGAGCAAAGTAATCAGAAGTATAAGGAAAAGGCATGATAAACATAGAAATCCTCATCACTTTCAGATTGGTGACAAGGTATGGTTACATCTTCAGAAAGAGCGCCTTCACAGACCAAACAAGAAGCTTCATCCTCTTTGTTATGGCTCATATACTATTATGAAGCAAGTTGGTGAGAATGCTTTTAAACTTAATTTGTCATCCTTTTTGGGCTTGCATCCATTTTTCAATGTGGAATTGTTGAAACCATATTTTGCTCCTTTGTTGGATATTTCCCAAGCCACCGAACACATTCAAGATTCAAAATTATCTACTATTGTTCCAGTCTAGTGTGACCATGTTACTAAATTCATTATATAGACTTTGAGAAATCAGAACATTCCTCTTTATCGGGTGGTTCGAGCTGGTCAACATCCTCATCAAGGCAAGTGGTTAACTAAGGAAAAAATTGAAGGACAATTTCCTCATTTATTGCAATAGATTAGTGCAATGGGGCCCATTGCCTCTCTAGGAGGAAGGAATGACCATGATGGAATTGGGAAATACTGAAAGATAAATTTTTGGTATTTTCTATGTCTCAGTAAACTACATTTTTGAAGGTCTTCAGGGAATTTTTGGGTATGTCTCCTCCAAGGAAGGGTCAATTTTGGGTCTAATATTTTTTATTATCTTTCCAACAAAGTAAAAAGTTCACAAATCAGACCTAGGACTAGAAAGTTATGCCTTCTCCAAGTAGGCCTAAATTTTTATATAGTTTTTTGAAATTTTTGGTAGTTTTAATAAGTTTATCTATAATAAACATTATGAGGAATCTTCATTTCATTTCCAAGGTATTTCAGTGACCCTTGGGATCCATCATATTTATATAAAATCCAATTTCAAATAGAATGGGTCACTTTTTGGATTGCAATTCTATTGTTAGTCTTCTGGTTTTTATATTGAACTTGACAATACCACAGGTATCACACTAGGTATTGTAATTTGATTCATAATTCAGATCAACATCACAGAAGCATGAATCTATAAACATTGTCAAAGAGTAACTGATGAAACCTCCACTGTAATAGAACATGTTTAGGTAGAGAAAACTATAAACAAATTCTGAAGAGTTGACCAATTGAAGATGGAAGGATGCCTCCAAAATAGGAATGAAAGAGTGTCCATATGGTAAATGATCCATCTTAGCAAAATGCATAGTACCCAACCAATGCATCTACCTAGTACGTAGGAACAAATACTGAATACATTGGTCACTCCATCGAACCAAGGAATCATTAGAACCAATATGAGATTCCCCCCCATAATTATAAGTATGGAGAGGAATGATAGATACGCTAAACTAGACTACCAAGAATAACTGCATGACGAAGAACTAGAAACATAGAAAGTGCAATAGAAAGTACAAGCACATATAAAGAATGGTGTCATGGAGGAAACACTCTCTTGACACACATCATGAGGCTAATGTCATGGAAGGAACACTCACTTGAAAAAGGTAAATCAGACCCCCCATGACACTTTATAATGTAGTGCGAGTACAAATAGACACAAAAATGTCCATGATCCAAAGCATGCATCAAATGACACTTTATCCCAGTATGTTTGCAAACAAGAAAAACTATAGAAATATATATCTACAATGATAAAGAATGACAAGAAAGATGTATAAACATGAATAACAACTAAAAGGGAGTCATCCCATGCAAGGAAAATGATCTCATGACTTGAAACATCCAAGATAATCGCCAGATTGGAAAAAAGACAAAACTTGAATAAAATGTACCTAGAGAAGATGCTGGATGTGAGACCCATATAATAAGATAGAGTACTAAACCATCTTTCCAATGACATGTGGAAGTTGAAAAATGGAGTCTGGATGAGCCAGATATGGCTCCCAGAGTGCAAAAAAGAACCCTGACTTTGACTGGAAAAAATAGCTGTAGGAAGAAAAAATCAAGAAAGAAAACCTAGAAAATTAGATCAAGCTTGGAACCATCTTTCTGACGATATCTTGTTTGGAAAAAAATGCCTTTGTTTTCTCAAGATATGAGAAAAGAACCAAAGAGGACTCCAAAAGAAGAATAGTCTCAAGAAATCTCGGCTAAAGTTGGTGAAGCTGGACTATATCTGGCGATGCCGCTAAATATGGTGGGAATGCCAAAATTTTTGCCAAAATTGGTGGAGGTGCTAAGGAAAAATAAATTAAAATAATTTTTCATTTTTAAATTTTTGTCTCTCTCCGCCGGTACGGTGGCATAAAAATCGAGGTGATGTGAAAACAGAGGTGATTTTTTTGCCTCAAAAAGCATGTCAGAGTCGTACATGCAAAAAAGAGGGCCCATATTTCAACTGTGTCCGAATTGAATGAGCCTTATATAAAAATAGGGGTTTTTGGGCCTTCCAAATGCAAGCGTGAGGTCGATTTGTGCCCAAAGTGCTATAAAAATAACTCCCCCTAGATCCAAAATTTTTTGAAACTGAAAACCTCTTGAAACACAGATGTGAAGAAAAAGGCCAAATCTCTCACGAAGATAACAGAGGCATGAAAATCTAGAGCTCTGATACCATATTGGAGTTGATGAAAACTATCAACCATACAACTTCCAAGAATCACTTGCATTGTGCTAAAAATGTGTCACACTTCTATGAGTCATTCTATCCAAGGTTGCTCAAGAATGAGGCCTCAAATATCGACTCATAGCTCTCTATTCATGGAGTGCAAGGGTTTGTAATGGAGGCCCTCAGATTGACCTAGTTTGTGCCCCTCCAAGTACACCATAAAATAAGAGATTGAAAGAGGAAAAGCAAGAATGCTAGTCCCCATGATCATCAAGTATGCATGCAAATGAAAGCTATTCTATATGATAACAAATGCAAGAAAGGAAATTAATCTATATGATAACAATGCATGATTAATCTATGAAAGGAAATACAAATACAAGATTAATCTATGAAAGGAAATATGAGTTTAATCTAAAATGCAAATGCAAAATTAATCTAAATGAATTGCCATGAATGTATGAGAGAAGAATACAAGAAGATCGAAGTTGCAATATCCAAGCTCAAGTGCTCAAATTCTCCTCCAAAATTGCTCTCCAATCCTACAGCATAACAATAAACTAAAGAATGTGTGTGTGTTTTTTTTATTATGCAAATGAGAAGGAGAGGCTTCCTTATAAAGAGCAATGGACGGTGGAGATTAAGAGGTAAAAAAAAAGGAAAATAAAGCAATGGTAGAGATTAAATCTTGGTTGATCCATGTGCTTTAAATCTTCAAAAGGCAAGATCAAAGGGCTATGATTAAGAGGCAAAAAATCCACCACTTAGGAAGATGTAGAGAAAAAAGGATTTTTATTTAATTTATTTCCTTTTTTTTATCAAAAAGAGAGCTTTAAGTGGGGATTTTATTTATTTAAAAGAGGAATTTTCTTTTAATAAAATAAGATAAGATTATTTAATTAAAAGAGGGATATTAATTAAATAAGATAAAATCATTTAATTAAAAAGGGATATTTTAATTAAATAAGATTATTTAATTTAAGAGATATTTTCTTTTATTTAAATAAGATTATTTCATTTAATAAAAAAAGATGTTTTCTTTTAATTAAATAATATTATTGAAAAAATGATCAAACCTTAAGAAATATTGAAATAATTAAATTAATTACGATTTGATCAAGGAAATTGATTTGAATTGAAAATTCAGGAATTTGATAAATTGATAAATTGATAAATGGGGCCCATAGTCTAGGCGACCATTTTAGGGTGCATACATTTGCCCATCTTTGACTAATGTGTGATCTTTATGGGAACACATGTAGTCAAAGAATGCAGTTGAAGTGTGAGACCGATTTGGGATCACAAAACAACACAAACATCAACATCATCGTAAATAAGATAATTGACATCAGAACAAAGATAAACTGATTGCAAAAAAGACAAGGTCAACACTGTTGTAAATAAGTAATTGACATGTCCGAGATAAGAATCTCAAGCAAGGTTGCCCCAAACGGAACAAATGACAGGATTGATAAAGATGAATCAAGGATTGAACTTTGATAGGTACTGCCCCTTCGTGATCAAAATTGAAATGAGATAGAGGAGAAATAACATATTGATAGATTTGATCAAATCAAACTAAAGATAAGGTTCTTGATGTAAGATGAAAGATATAAGGATCACAGAACCAAGGTAGATCATCCAACATGAAAGATTATGCCCCAAGGTTGAATTAGAAGAAAAGAAGTGGGGTGAAATTGAATTGAAGGTAGAAGTTTGGAAGAGGTGGAAAGAAATGGAGAGAAGAAAG
>MU226120.1:100467-161555 GCA_018584345.1 Thuja plicata
AGAAGAAAAAACTAAAAAAGCTATAGGTATATATATATATATATATATATATATATATATATATATATATGTATATGTGTATATAAATATATACCCCTATACATAAGTGCACACCTATATATATGTGTGTGTGTGCATAAGTGTATATGTATATATTTATCTATGTATATGTGTGTGTGTATATATATGTGTGTGTGTGTGTGTATACAAAGGTATGCGTGCATATGCATATTTATTTATAATTAAATATATGTACAAATACATATATCTAGGTGCGTGCATATGTACATAAATATCTACATATGCACGTACCAAGATATATATGAGTGTGTAAATTGCATATTTAATTATAATGAAATATATGCACAAATACATATATCTAGGTGTGTGCATATGTATGTGTGTGTGTGTGTGTGTGTGTGTGTGTGTGCATTAACATATACAATAATATATATCTACACACATAGATATATATGCATGTATATATGTATGAATAAGCCTATTTATATGTATATGCAAGTACATATACATACATACATACATACATACATATGTATATATGTATATATATTATATGGTATATATATACATGTATATACAAATATATGTATATGTGTATATACATGTATATATACCATACAATATGTATATATATATATATATAGGCACAAAGAGGAGAAACCAAAAACTAGAAACCAACTACACTAGAGAAACAGGGGGGAAGAGGAGAAAACACAAGACTAAGAAAGGAGCAAAGACAAAACTAAAGAACTAGAAAGGAGCAAGAGCTAGAAGGAAACACGAGCTCAAACAAACAACAAAACTAGACAAAGAGTGGGGGGAGGGGACACAAAACTAGCCACCAAAGGAGCATGGAGGGGGGGGCGCCGTCAAGAGTGATGATGGTTGTCAAGCGCGCCTAACAGAGGTTGCCATGATGGGTTGATAGATCACCCTTCATCTCGATTGAGATTGATGGGATGGTAGTTGATTTCAATGGCCTCCTTAAGCTTCCTCTTGAAATAGTTATACTCCTTGGATAGGATCTTGGTGTTCTCCAAATAAATATGATGTTTGGTTGAAGAAGAGTGCTTGGTAAGGGCAGATTTATGGACCCTCTCGTGCTTAATTTCAGCACTATGCTCTCATATTCTAGTGTTGAAAGCACGACCAGTTTTGCCTATATAGGGGGTGCCACAAGAACAAACAATTTTATAGACTCTAGAGTCTAAAAAGGAGTCTTTGGAGTCTTTGAGAGGGGGGACCAAATTTCTTAACCTAGAAAGGGGTTTGAAGGAAACACAAAGGCCTTTTCTAGTTAGAATTTTGGCAATTTTTTGGGAGATGCCATCCACAAAAGGAAGGGCGACGTTTAAGGGAGGAGGGGTAAGGGAGGGTTTAGGGATGGAAAAGGAATGGTATGATGACCTGGCAAGGTTGATAGCCTTAGAAATTTTCTTATGAGAATACTGGTTCATCTTGAAGACCTGGCGAAGATGGGTAAGTTCACAATTTAAATTGTCAGCATCGCAAATTCTATGCGCTCTAAGGGCCAGGGTCTTAAGGATATCGAATTTTTGGCTGGGGTGGTGGTGGGAAGAGGAATGGAGGTATAAGTCAGTGTGGGTGGCTTTATGAAACACACGACAACCAAAGGAACCAAAGGAATGCGCTTATGTATAGGGGTATATATTTATATACACATATACATACATATATATATCTAGGTACGTGCTTATGTATATTTGTATATATTTATATACATACACACACACCTATGTGTGTGTGTGTATATATATATATACCTATAGCTTTTTTAGTTTTTTCTTCTTGTGTTTGTTTTAGTTTTTATTTTTAGCTGCTTTTATTTTTCTTGGTTTAATCAATTTTTATAGGCTAATTTTGTTGTAGTTGTCTTCCTCTTTAGAGTTGTGCTTTTGGTTTTTATTTTTGCTCTCTCTCTCTCTCTCTACATGTCCTCTCTACCCCCTTTCCCTTCTTATATCTTTTGAGTGAGGCTTTGTCTGCAACTTATTTTTACATTTCTTGCACTCTCTCATCCTGATGATGGATCACAGAGTATGATCCAAAACGTATTTAGATGCTAAAAACACTGACACAATCAAATACAGAAGAAAAAAAATTGAATTAAATGGATTGTGGAAATCTGATAATGTTGAAAGAATTAATTATTCTATGCCTAAAGTTTAGCTTAAGTGAACTAGAGATAATAAATGAATTTAATAATTAAATCAGAATAATTTAATAAATAAGTCAATTAACTTATTCTCTAACATGACTTTTAGGCCTAAGAATATAACACTAAAGTACCGACACACATCTTTCTCACATGATCTCCAAATTACATACATGTCTTCCACTATTCTATAACACTATCATGTGCAACACACAACCTTACTTCTTTTGGACAAACTTCCTTCTTCTGGACAATTAGATAAACCTAACTCAAGTTTTTAGAAAATACTTTCGGACCACAGTGTTGAGAAAACACCTCCAAACCAAAATGTTTGACATCAACGACAACCAAACAATAACAAATAAACATATATTTCCAACAATATCCTTATTTATCATTGATGGAAAACAACCACCAAAAATGTTTCATAATATTATTCAAAATCAAATCCCCCTAACTAAAATAACCAAAACATTCATGTATACATTTCAAACTTCTATAAAACATATTGTAAAATAAACATTTTCCTTATCTTTCTCCCCCTTTTCCATCAAGGACAAAGTCCAAAAACATACTTACCATTGTGTATGTGAAAAGTGGTTAGAACTTGTAGCAGAAACACTTCAATAAATCCTTACATTCTTGGGTTAGTAGCATAATAATCAATCAAAATAACAAAGAAAAACCCATTAGAAACTGATTTATTGCTTTCTAAATGAAGTGAGTTTGGTATATTTTGATTTTCTCTTAGACTTAACATGTAGACCAGTGACTAGGATACTTCAAAATGGAAGATTCATTGTGAGTATGATTCAAGGATTGCATTCATTACTCCAAAATATTGCTAACATAATGCAAACTAAGATGGAGAATGAGAAATCTAAGCTTGAGATTGCAACTAAGAGTCATTATCCATTATTGTAAATAAGATGCAAGTAGTCTAGAAAAGGAAATACTATGCAAGTTAAGATTCCTTTAATGCACAATAAAACCCTAGATGAAATTTAGCATTATGATGTTACTATGAAATTATGGATCCATCAAATTAGCTTGAGAGGTTTGGTTTTATAGGAATCCCATGAGGATGAGCAATTAATATTTGATCACGAAGAATGGTTGGGATGCATTCCTCTCTTAATCCATGCGAGTTTCATCCATGTGAGAATTGTTGATTGATCAAAGTTATGTTTGTTTGGTTGTGGATGAGACAAAATAGCAATTTCTTCCTTTTAATTCCTTTTTAATTAGAATTTGATGCGCGCACATGTTGAATGGGTTCACTTAATTAAAAGGAGTTTAGGACTATTAAGTGGCTTTGATTTATCATTTTAATAGTCTTGAATCCAGGATTAGATTGATGATTGATTAAAAGATTTATTTAATTATGTAAGCATGTTTGATCAAATTTTCTCACATAATTAGGCCTATTATTTAAATGTCTTTGATTAGGTTTTTAGGCCAATTAATAGAGATTAGGGGCTCTTAGATTGCTACACCAATTTTGGGTGATTATATTTTCCCCTCTTTGAATTGATGTATGAGAAGCGTGTGGGTTCAAAGACCTTCTGATGTCGAGATGTCGAACAATTTGATGTCAAGTGATGAAACTATTCTTGATTGAGAACTAATTCTAAACTTGATTCAAATGAAATTTGATTGGATGAAGGCTGATGATACCGACTCAGATCTTGATTGGACAAGGATCAAGAGAAATGAACTATAATGTTCAGCTTGATGAGAAGCAATGAAATAGAACACTTGTCTGATGTTGATGACAACTAACCAATTTAATGAAAATCGATGAAATTGGTCAATGTTAGAAAGACTTTTCAACCATGAGGTTGATTTTGAGCGATTAACTTGTTTGATGAAACTAATTATCATTAAGAGACTAATTAGGGTAATTAACTTGATATGGGTCTTGATGAAGTCAATTGCCCGATAAAGACAATATCAAATTGATATGGTTTGATGAAACTGATATGCCCCAAGATTTTTGACTAGTTTGGAATAGATTAGACATCTATCCAAGCAATTTAATAAGAAGCAATGAAATCACTCGTACATAAAAATATCGAAGAACCTCAACTTGATATGGATTTTTATGAAGTTGAGATGCCCCCAGCGATGAAATCTTTCTTGATTTGATGTTTTGAGTTTGATTGTCTGCTTGAAGATGTATTTATCATGCCCCCTCAGGAGTGAAATTGAAATTTGATTGATTTGGTTGAGAGAAAACTTTGATGTCCCATTAGGAATGATGTTTGATTGATTGAATTTGATTCCTAAGAGATTGCAAATGATTGTGATTATGTTTCAAGCTTGATTGAGGATATTTTGACCAAGTTTGACCAATGTTTGAATGAATTTGACTTAATTTATCCATGGTTTGATCATGTCTCTTTGAATAGGTGAGACTGCATTTGTATTGATTCCTGACTAATTTGCAATGAGAAGCTTGATTGCAATAGTGGTCAACTACGTTTGACTAAAAAAATTAAATATGATATTTGACCTAAATTTTGATACTAGTTTTTAATTTCGCTCCCAAAAATGGATTCAGGACACTCAAATTAGGTAATGGTGTTGTTTTCAATGTGATCTGGTGACTTTAAAAATTAGGACAAAGTGACTATAAAAGGGCCTTGATGGGTCATTTTCATCATTTTCACTTTTGACTTTTTGAGAACTTTGAGCCCTTCTAAGAGAAAATATGCTTGTACCCATCCAAAATCACCAATTTGAGCTCTAGAGACGCCACAATCGATTGAGGAACTATGGACTACTGGTAAGTGATCAAATCCAAACCTTGTTGTATAAATTTTCACTTTTTCTATTGAATGTTTCACGTTTTTCATTCTACTTTGTCATTTCATCGTACAATGATAAACTTCATCATATCATCTAGTAGAAAATCTCATACAATAGTACAATGAAAATATATTTATAATTTCATGTGCCAAGTTTTTTTATTCCAGTATACCCTTGTGTCGCATAAACTTTTATAATTATTCCCCTTACTTCGTGTGATGTAGTGAAATTTATTGTATCATAGTGTTTCATTGTATGGTTCAGTGAGAATTATTGCACGATAATATGGTGAACTGTCTTGTATCGCATGGAAAATAATGACATGTTTTAGTCAATTTTTATCCTTCATACAAGCATTGTATTGCATTTTGACTTGTTTTCTTGATTCGTGATGTTCTATGATGCTTCTCGCTTCTGATTATTGCATATATTGCTTGATTTGATCAAATACTAATGCACTTTTATGTTGATTTGTCATGCAGGTTCAGTTGAGTAATCATCAGTTCCATTGTGCATATCCACAGACCATGTGGTTAGTACAAAACCTTTCAGAATAGGAGAGGCTTTTCCTTGATCAGTGTGGGCTTGGTAAGCTCACCGAGATTCCTGATATCAGTGTGAACCATGGGTTATTGACTGCTCTAGCAGAGAGGTTCCATTCGGGGCACAACACCTTTCATTTTCTCACTGGTGAGATCACGATGACACCGTAGGATGTTTATAGGATCCTTCATATCCCTTTGACAACAGAGTTGGTTTAATATGATAAGGATCCCACTCAGGGAATTGCATCATTGCAAATTTTTTTTGGATACCATACCATCCTAGACAAGAACTTTACATGGGACTACATTATGACACACTGTGTTACTGATTATCCCCTTCCTTGTGTCATGGCCGGTTTGATAAGTTGTGTTTTGATGCTGGATAGGTGCTAGTAGGGATTCTTATGTGGTTGGGGTAGGATCCTATTAGAGATTTTGGCTACCCCCAATGATTTTTCTTGGGGCACATGTCTATTATGCCACATGTACAAAGAGCTGCATCAAGTAGTGTACATGAGAGTTAGGAGTATGGCTGCAAGAGTTTTGGTTTTATAGATCTGGGTGTGGGAGCATCTTCCCATTACTCAGTCGGTGAAAGATGTAGCTTGTGGAGCTGGCCAACCCTACATTTATAGGTACGCAAGGTATGTCCACCAACCCAAATTGGATAAGATAGGTTATTGGAGGCGGCAACTGAATGACCTGACAATTGTAGATTGGAGGTTGTATGTTGGTACTGATAGGAAGTGTGATGTGAATAGAGATCTTTCATTCATGTTTTATAGTCAAACCATTATTGGTAGATCTGCCCCTATCATAGAGAGATTTTCCATCACTAGGGTACGGTGATAGTTTGACCATCAACAAGATAATCCTACTAAGTTTGCTGCCTATGCTTGCTATGCTAATGAGGAGAGTAAGGGATGGGGCTTGAGGTTATCATATGCCCTAGTAGTATAGGAGGTCCTTGGCCTTCATTCGACCATTTGGGAGTACCTACCTAACCTTATAGATGGTAGCGTCACCCCAACCTATGGGTGACACATAGAAACCCATTTGGTTCCTTATTTTACTGATCCAACGGAGAGAGTTCCATGTATCAATTATGAGCCATCTACCAGAGGAAAGACCATAGGACATGTTGGTACTTCAGGAGCCATCTCAAGTTGAGTTGTCATGGGAAAACAATGTAGGCATCTTTAGGCTCTATTGATCCCATGGAGGACATTATTGAGGAGGAGGAGGGAGAGTCGTTAGTATGATGATGAGTCAATAGAGGTCACCCACCTCATAGAGATAGATCATACCCTTCCAACGAGGTTAGAGGGAAGGAGCTTATTTGAGATGTTCCTATAGTGGATGCACTCTTGTAGAGGCACCTAACCATATGTTGTTAGATATTTGAGGGATCACGTATGAAAAATTTAGACAAATCTTGCACTATCCTAGGCACTAAAGAGTGAGAAAGATTGGGTAGCTATAGAAAACATTCATGAGCTTTACCATTGCCATGGATCAGGCTCAACATGTTGTGACCTAGCAGGGAGCGAGGGCTAGATACTATTATGCCTTATACATTGGAGTCATGCTTGAGGCAGATAGGGCACCTACATATTCATATTTTTTTGCCAGATACAAGGGAGATATCCTTGAACCTCCTGTTATAGCTGAGGTACCACCTCCTCATCCCCATGGAGGTGCAAAGGGTGGGAGCAAGACATGATGTTGTTTTCTGCATTCTTACCCTCTTTTGTCCTTGAGACTCATTATATACATGATGCACTTGTCATACATGATGTATATTCTATTTTATATACTACCACTGATTCATTGATCTTGATTCACAAACATCGATACATTATACTCAGACTTTATATTCTGATGATATATGAGACACATTATTTTTCTTCTTTTGTGCTCTCATGTGATGTTGTTGGTTTAGGATACTTTTTAATATCTATTGTGATGAATGTTTAACATTTTTTGTTTGTCATGGATAAATTTACTTTACTTCATGCTATATTGATAGATATTTTCATTTCCTTTCTTTCTCATGTGCTAGATATATTTGTTCATTATGTATGTACTTTCATTGTAACATTGTATTATGTATGGATTCACTGGTGTTATTTGTACTCTTTTGATGCCATAGTAATGTGATCAAAATATTTTTCTGTTGCTTTAATGTGTAAGTCATAAGATCATTGATGCATTCTAATGAAATGAAATTTTAGCATTACATGCCCTTTTATATGATCTAATGATGGATGTCACTAACTTTTCTTTGTAGGTAATTTATTGAGTTAAGGATGATGTCTGTAGTTGACCGTTGAGGCGAGGAATAATGTTCATCTCTTGAGATTCCTTTTTTTGGGATTACCTAACTCTAGAAACATTACAATGCCAAACTAAATGAAAACCTAGGATGAATGCAAGCTACAATGCAAGTCACTTTGGTCTTTAGCTATTTTTTATCATCATTGAGCATTTTGGGACATTGGAGTCAATATAACCTTCATTGGTGTCACTGCGACCATGAAGATATTGTTGACAAGTGATCTATTTTGGGTAAATGTGATTCACTTTTTAGTTGTAATTTATGGAAACACATCTAGGTTTAAGATCGACTACTTTGAAGTTAAGTTTTGTTGATTCAAAAATTGACTAAGTATAGTAGCAGTGATACAAAAGTATTTTGGATGTCAAAGATAGAGATTGATGAATTAGGGAAAGAGACCTTAGAGGAAGATAGTATGGAGTATGTATGACCTCCACCTAAGATTGATTTGGATTTGGTTAAGTTTACGATGAGGTATAAGGATTTGAATACAGAGAGACTACATAAGAACAACGATACAGAGCAGTTGGACAACAATGAAGACTGAGGGAGTATGACTTGGACTCCAGGAAATTGAAGTTGTATTTTTGTTGTTGATAGCCTATACATTGACTATGCAAGAGTGTCGACTATGCATTTGATATTTACTATATTAAATGTATTATGTTTTGAAGGTCGACTTTGTAATATTTGTAATATTAATCTAGAGAGCCGACTTTGTAAAGTTATGAGATATATATGTAAGATATTTTTGGTAAAGATTATGTATGTATGTATGTGAATGTGTGTGTAATAGTTATCTGGAAGGGTAGACATGTGAATGGAAGATCTATAAAGGAACTATCAAAGCATTTGTGATGCTTGTTTTGTTCATGACTGAGAACTTTTTGTAACAGAATTACATTGTAAGAGTTGTAAGCTCAAAGGCGCATAACAAGGTGTTGTGAACCTTTAATAGGGTTGTTATTCCTCTAACAAGGAAATGTACTATGTAATATTCAGCTCCTAATAGGGCTTGGTCTCCTTACAGGGACATTATACTTTAATACATGCTTGTGGGTATCATCTCCACCGGGGTTTTCAACTGGCCAGGGTTTCCTCATAAACAAATCTTGGTGTTATGAGTATTGTGTAATTTGCTTATGTTCTTTACTTTACTGTAAATATCCGATTAATGTTTAAGTGGTTTAAGAATTAATTTAAAGTGCTATTATACTGATTCATCCCCCCTCTCAATATAATCTAATCCTAACAATTGGTATCAGAGCTTTTGGCCCTTGGAGAGAAAGCCTAACAGCTTGAGGGAGATCAGAATGGATTTGGATAGTTTGCAAGATAATTTTGATGTTGCACTTGAAGAACTTAATAAAGAAAAAGTAGAGAATGGAGAATTGAGATTCAACATGTGCAGAGCTGAGAAATTTATAAAGAAAATCAAAGAAAAACTTCATCTTTCGAGAAGTCAAAGAGAAGATCTTGTGGTCCAGATAAAAGAAGATTCAGATGAGGACAATTCAGATCAGGTGAAGCAACTAAAAGAAGAAATTGAGACTCTGAAACTTGAAAGTAAATATATGGCTAAAGAAGTACAGATGTAGAAGAATACTAAGAAGGAAATTGAAGAAACCTTAAACAGTGCATTGAATCAAATGAAGGATGAGGCTGACAACTACAAGATCAAATACTTGGAATTGGAGAAATATAATTAGATTGCAAAAGGTGAACTTGTTGAAGCAAAGAAACACATTGAAATAATTCACACCAGTAGTGACTTGATTGGTGAACAACTAGACAAATAGAAACCTAAAGGTGATATGACTGGTATTGGCTTCAATGAAGCTGAATGTTCAAAGAATCAAGAAGAGAAATCAGATGAGAAGATTGATGCTGAGAAACCATCTATTGAAGAACCTAAAGAGAAGATCAGACCTTTCAGAGGTAGATGCTTTGGTTGCAACATATTTGGACACATGAAGAGAGACTACAGAGGTAATGCCCCTTTTAGAACTTTTTCTGGTTATTGTGTTAACTGTAATGGATATGGGCACAAGAAGACTGAATGCAGAAGACCTAATCAATCTGGATATAAAAAAGACAATGGAAGAGAACCTAAAATGAAGCCTACATGCTACAAATGTAATAACATTGGGCACATTTTGAAGTACTGTAAGTTACAAGTTAATCAAGAAAGAAGACCTCCTATATGTTACAAATGCAATAATCTAGGACATATAGCAAAGTTTTGCAGGTATAATGGAGTAGATAACAGAAGAACACCACCTCTTATGAATTCATAGAAGAATGGAAATGATACTAGAAAGAGTATTGCAGATATGAATTATGATTTTGAAAATTGTTTTAAGAAAGAAGAAGACAAAAACAGTCACAAGATCTGGAAGATCAAAGGAACAAGTGAGACTTTAGTTCAGGGAGAGTTAGTAGATATTACTGAATCTTTTCCTGAAGGTAGCAAGACAAAATTGACCTAATTGGCTGATCATGGCCTTAGGGGGAGCATTAGATACAGACATCAAAATTTATCCTGCCCTGAATTTCATCGATTGAGCTCATGTGAGCTTATGTGTGAACTAAGCCGACATCATGGATCATATACTTAAGAGTGCACCATCCGTCGATGTGTATATTTTGTTTGTGAGATTTAGTAGCCGACTGGACAGTTTAAAGTGAAAATGAAAGTTATAACCTAACTTGTATAAAGCACCATTTGATAACCTATCTATTCACCATTTGACAAAGAGCGAGCTAAGGAGATCAGAGAGAAGAAGCATTCATACTATTCTACATTTTTCGTGCGTGATTGATTGGAGCATAACATTTGGATTTCTGCAGAGAAAGGTATTTTACATCATCTAAGCTATGGATGCACATGTCATTTTTGATGTTGTTGATTGTCTTAGACACAAATTCAAGAAACATCCATATAAGTCTTGTGAAGAAAATCTGGAAGGAGCATTTTCACAAACCCCACATGGCGTATTGCACGTAGAAGAAATTAGGGCTTACATACATTGTAAGTATGATACATTGGGAGATAATGAAATACTCACTGAAATGGAAGATATGACTGAGAAAGGAATCATGAAGGAACAATTAAAACACATTATTCAGTTGAGCATAATGAAGATTATGGATTTATGCGAGTTCGATGAAAATTAATGGTTCAATATATTGATGATTAGGGTTCATGATCAGTTCATATGGATTGGTGACCAACCTATGAAGATTTGTAGTGACCTAATTCATGAGATCATTAGATTAGACAGCACTGGAGTTATACCTATTGTGGAGAAGCATGTGAAGAAAGAAGTCAAAACCTAACACATTCTAAATGGGACAGGAGGGCAATGACAGTAAGCGACATCTTTCAACAAGATGTGAGATTGATTTCCATGATACTCAGATACAAATTCTACTACAGTAGTAGACCTAACTCTGTATCTGCTAGATTAATCATGATGGCATGGATAATGGTAAAGGAAAACATAAAATATAACCTATGCGAAGTTCTGGCTCAACAATTTCTAGAGAATGCGAAGCTAGTGAAAAATGATAAAAGTAAAACTTTCAAATTTGGTTTGTTATTGATGCATATGTTCATTCATAGTGAGCACAATTTTCCTGGTTTACATCCTAGTGGTTGGAAGTCTGGAGTACCCACTAGAATACTAATCTCACAGAGCTACAAAAGACAAAATACTACTTGGGTAGATGGAGAATTATTTGCCGTGATCAAAATTCTATAGAAATAGATGAAGGCAAGATATAGGTTACATGAGGACATTGTGGAAAAGTACAAGGATACAATTTGTTTCATGGTTGAAATTGTTTGTGTATGTTTTGAAGCAGTTACACCTAGGAAGAAGTGGTGCTTCCCCATGGGTTATGAAGTGAGTTCTGAAATACTCACCATGCAAGTAGAACATGTTCTTGCATAAGAATTTGACACAACAAAAGAGAGATGGGGAACCTATGAAGAAAAATTAGTAAAGGTGAAATAGGAACAGTCTACATGACCAAGGAAAAGGAAAATTTCTAACCTTATTCATGATTGTGGCATACAAGCTAGACTGACAGAAGAGGAATTGAAAGAAGTCAAAAGAAAGATGGAGGAGAGATCTCTTGGAGTAGCAAGTGGAAGTACTGATTCCTTTATCATTCCTGAGGTAGTTATGGTAGATAGTCCACCTCCTCCACAACAACAAACAGAACAAGAAAAGGTTGTCACTCCTAGAGTCACAAGATCAAGCAAGCCTAAAGAGAAAAGCACAGTAGGAGAAGAGAAGAAAATAAAAAAACATATTTGGAAACCTGACATAAAGATGCTATAGAAAAGAGAAATTGAACAAGGTAAATTGGTTTCAATTGATAAATACTATGACAGATATGAGGAATCAGACAAGCTGAAGATTGAAGATATTGTGATAGAGCATTTTCTTACCTTCAAGAAGAGCCTTCTAGAAATTTAAGGAAGTGTAACCAAAGGTCTATATGCAAAATTGGAGAGAAGAAAACACTTGGCACAAATTGAGGATGATCATATCAAAAATAAGGAAATTGATAACATGATGCCTGTGTTATTAGTACAAGAGAGAGATAGAATATTCAAAGAACTGAAACCTCTATTAAGAACAAAGATTAGACTATTGAATATAATGGGAAGGAAGTACAATGAAGTGGCTGAGGAAACTCAGAAGGCATTAGAGAAGATTCTAATGAGCTCTACATCTAGCAAGCCCTCACCTCCTAAAACAACATCGCTCACACAATTGGGAATGGGTGAAAGACCTAAGGTGATAGAGACCTCTACAGAGAAGAATGAAGCAAATCCTCCACCAAATTTCTATGTCTCTGGTGTGGCAATGACCCTTGACCCCTCAAAAGATGAGAAGGACCCTTTTGCAAGAAATTTGGACACCTCTGTTATAGATGAAAAAAAATAGAAAGAGGAAGTTGAACACAAAAATGATGATGAACAAAAGATAGAACAACAAAGAGTTGAAAATAAAGAAGTAAACTCACCATCTATTTCACTGTTGGAAAGCACTGATGTAAATGTGGATAGTAGGGATGAAGTTGAATTGGTAAAGATGAAATTCACCACATTAAACAAAGCTAAGGAAAGATCTAAACAGAAAGGAGATAAGAAGATAAAATTAATCTCAAGAGCTATTGATACTATGAATAAATTGCTTCCAATACCTATAGTTTTCCAGCACAAAGATGACATTAAAAACTTGAAGATTACACTTGATGAATTTGATGGGTATTATGAAAATTTGTTGAAGATTGCATAAGAGAAGGCTGAGAAGACATATTCATAGAAGAAACTGACAGAAGTCTACAAGTCCATCTCATGGGACTTTGGCATTGTAAAAAAATATTTGACAAATGCAAAGAACTGCATTGGACATGGGAGAAAACTATTTGGCTATTGCATGACTCCGGTTAGACACATTCAGAATGTTGAGGACATTATTTCCAAGAAGAGAGAAACTCTAAACAGCTTGATGGACGGTTGTGAAACATAGTCACAATCCAAAAAAGATCTAGATACAGAAGTTACAAGGATATTGGCCAAGCTCAGTGTATTGGATAATGAGAAAGGGAGAGTATTAAGTAGATTCAATTTGCTGAGGAGATTTATTACTCCAAAATTATCCATACTTGAGGCTCATCTCTCAGATTTAGAGAAGGTTGCAGATTCATTGACCAAAGGCTTTCCCATAGAGTTGAAAGAAGCTAAAACTATACCATTTTCAATGAATGGTTTGATTCACATCAGTCAAATTTGTTTCAAGACATGGAGCACATAAGTAAATATTTTGGAAGATTCTTTTCAGGATGTTCTGAAACTGGTAAGCAGGAACTAAGACCTGTTGTTTTATATGCACCTTTGTCATTGTTGTCAAAGGGGGAGAAGAAAAAAAAATGATGATGAAAAAGAAAAGGAGAAAATTAAAAAAAAAGATATATAAAATAAAGAGAGAAAAATATGGAGAAGAGATAAGGAGAAGAAGAGACAGTTTTGTTTAGTTGGAACACTTAGATATTTTTTTGTTAAGTGTTGCCATCAATGCCAAAGGAAAAGATTGTTGTCAAGTGATATATTTTGGGTAAATGTGATGCATTTTTGGTTGTCATTTATGGCAACACATCTGGGTTTAAGATTGGTTACTTTGAAGATAAGTTTTGCTGATTCAGAAATTGACTAAGTATAGTAGCAGTGACACAAAAGTATTTTGGATGTCGAAGACAAAGATTGATGAATTAGGGAAAGTGACCATAGAGGAAGATAGTATGGAGTATTTATGACCTCCACCTAAGATCAATTTGGGTTTGATTAAGTTTATGATGTGTTATAAGGATTTGAAGACATACAGACTGCAGAAGAACAATGATACAGAGTAGTTGAACAACAACAAAGACTGAGGGAGTATGACTTGAAATCCAGGAAATTGAAGTTGTATTTTTTTTTTGATAGCCTATACATTGACTATGAAAGAGCGTCGACTATGAATTTGATATTTACTATATTAAATGTATTGTGTTTTGAAGGCTGACTTTGTAATATTTGTAATATTCATCTAGAGATCTGACTTTGTAAAGTTATGAGATATATATGTAAGATCTTTTTGGTAAATATTATGTATGTATGTGAATGTGGGTGTAATAGTTATCTAGAAGGGCAGACATGTGAATGGAAGAGCTATAAAGGAACTATCAAAGCATTTGTGATGCTTGTTTTGTTCATGACTGAGAACTTTTTGTAACAAAATTACATTGTAAGAGTTGTAAGCTCAGAAGCCCCTAACAGGGTGTTGTGAACCTTTAACAGGGTTTTTATTCCTCTAAAAAGGAAATGTACTATGTAATATTTATCTCCTAACAGGGCTAGGTCTCCTTACAGGGACATTATACTTTAGTACATGGTTGTGGGTATCATCCCCACCGGGGTTTTCCCTTGGCCAGGGTTTCCTCGTAAACAAATCTTGGTGTTATGAGTATTGTGTAATTTGCTTATGTTATTTACTTTACTGCACATATCTGATTAATGTTTAAGTGGTTCAAGAATTAATTTCAAGTGCTATTATACTGATTCACCCCCCCTCTCAATATAATCTAATCCTAACAGATATGAACACGACTTTCATAAAAATATAGGAAATAAGTGCAAGAATCAAGACATTAGGGTCTAGATGACCTGACAATCATTTCCTTTTAATATTTCAATGGTACACTAGCATCGAGGAATTTGGAGCCGGGATGACCATGATTGTGCCTTTGCATGAACAAACAGATCAATAGACAAGGAGATAGTTCCGACGTCACCTTGGTATTCAAATAAAACAAGTCGAGATATGTGTGGTGTACCATATGAAATGGAGGCACTTACCATAGATACCCAATTTTCTTAACCTTTCCGGATCATCAAAGCCACATCCACAAGCATAATTCAAATAAATATGATTATGTTGATGCTCCTTGCTTCTCTTAGTTTTTAGACATATTTGTGTTACTAGGAAGGCATAATACTCGAAAACCAATGATAAAAGACAACACCCAAACAAAATTCAATGTTGTTCCTTGTTTCTCTAATATGATGATATCATCAAGTTACAAAGGGGACATGATCAATAATAATTTCAGCAAGGTTTTGGGTTTGTTTGTGTTTAGGTATTGAGGAGTTTTTTTATGTTGTTGATTATTTTTTTTTCATATTTTTTGTATCTAAATGCCCATAGTTCATCCGATGAGTATTGATAGTGTTAAGAAACACTATTTGATTGTGAGTTTGTAGTGTTGTGAAACACCATTGTGTCAGTGACAAACTGTCCAGTTGGTGAGAGACCAGGATGATTGACTCTGATTAATAAGATGACTGGCTGATGAGATGCTCACTTGGAATCCAAAATTGCTAGGAAATTACCCTTGTCAAGATGTGAGCTCTTAGGACCAAGACATCGACTGATCCCAAGACATGATGGTGAGACTTAAGTAGAGATAAGTTGCACAAGGTCACAGAAGCTACTAAAGGTATATACATCCAGGAAAGTGAGTTGAAGCCTATTTAGATAGGATAACCAAGCTATACATTTATATATGGAGTGTTAATTACAAGTGACGCCTATTTACCTATTTTCACAACTTGACAAAATTTCTATTTTTTCTACGAAGGTGTATGTTTACCAGGTTTTCACCAAGCTACTTTGCTTTTTTTTTTAGTTTTTCTTGTATTTTTTTTCTCTTTTTATAACATTTTTTTAATTCATCAAGGCACCTATTGTCAATATTTCACTAGGATGATCATTTTTCTGTAATTTTTCCAATGTTTTTTTTGTTGTTTTTGGTATTTTTCAAGATCATTTTCTCTGTACATGAAGTGCTCTTTCCCAGGATGTCTAGCTATAGAAATTTTTTAGGTGGATAGTATTGATCTGATTGAGGAGTATTTATCCTTTTGGAGTGGATATTTGATAGAATCCAAATCCAAATTTCACAGTAATTATGAAGGGACCCAACCAATTGGGCTCAAACTTTCCCTTCTATTCTCAATTTTGTTGATTCTTTGGATTCTCTTTGAGTACAAGATCACCAACCTAAAATTATTGGTGTCTCACTTTCTTTTTATAGCCTCTAGACATTCTTTTCTGGTATACTCTCAGATGATCAAATGCTTCATTTCTTCTTTCATCAAGCATTTCTAATTCTTGGATTCTTGAAACCGGATATCTTCGTTAATTATGAGTTCTTGTAAAGAGACTCTGAGTGATAGTATTTCTACCTTAATAGGTAATATTGCTTCTACACCATATACTAGTACAAATGGAGTTGACCCTGTTGACATCCTGATACTGGTTTGATAAGACCATAAAGCTAGATTTAACTGGAGATGTCAATCCTTTCCTGATTTTCTCACTGTTCTATGTAAGATTTTAAGTATGGTTTTGTTTGATGCTTCTGCATGTCCATTCCCTTATGGGTAGGAGATAGATGAATAGTGTTGGGTAATATGGAATTTATCACATAGTTCATCAATGTCTTTGTTCTTGAATTATCCCCATGTTGTCAGTTACAATAGAGAAAGGTGTCATGTACCTACAAATGATAAAGTTCAAGATAAATATTAACACTTGTTTACCAAATGCCTTGATTAAAGGGACAAATTCCACCCACATTGTGAAGTACTTCATGGTAGTGATGATAAGCTTGTGCCCACTGGATGATGAAGGATATATTTGGCCCACTGGGTCAAAGGTCCATTGTTGGAATGACCAATGTGTGATAAATGGAAACTCTTTTGCAAGAGCGTGGATCAAGTTACCATGTAGTTGGGATTTCTTGCAGGATTTGGCAAATTGAACAACATCCTTTTCCATGGAAGGCTAGTAGTATCCAACCCTTAGGAGTTTCTTGGCTAGTGAGAGACCATTTGAATGAGACCCACAAATACCTTTGTGGTCTTATTTTAGAACACATTAGCAATGATCAAGTAACGTGATGCATTTCTTATGAGGTTTCTCTTTTCATTCCTAGATAGGTCATTAGGGATTATTTGGTCTCATAGGTATAAGTATATGTGGCTTTATCTAGAGTACTTGATGCACACAATTGAACATATTATTTGGGAATAAAGGGAATCATATGCTAGAAATGGGAGTTCTTCCACCATGAAGTCATAGCAGAATTGATGTTCTTCCAATTGTAACATTGAGGCTAGGGTAGCCATGGCATCGACTGCTTTACTCTCTGCTCTTGGGATCTGTTGGAAGGTGATAAAAAAAAATTAATTCTTTGGTCATCAAACATTCTCTTATATGGTGTGATATTTTCATCCTTAGTTTGGTATTGATCACTAACATGGTTAATTACTAACTTGGAATCTCCATAAATGTGCAATTCCAAGATTTTACACTCAATAGATAAATTTAACCCATTTGTTAAGGTTTCATACTCAACAATATTGTCTGTGCAAGGAAAAACTATCTTGTAAGGTTTAGGAATCTTATATACTTGGGAGTTATAAAAAGTAAACTAGCTCCAGATCCTTGTTGTGTGAATGATCCATCAAAGAACATATTTCATGGGTGTTCTATCAAATGTAGGATAGCTTCATTATACAACTCGATGGTCAGTGGTTTAGTATCTTGAAGAGGAGAATTTGTTAGGTTATCAACAATGACTTGCCCCTTGATAGCCTTCCTATCCACATATTTGGTGTCTAACTCACCGAGTATCATTACCATTTTGAAAGCATGCCGGTCAAGGTTGCTTTGTTTAATAGACACTTCAAAGGATCAATATTTGCAATTAACTTGACTGAATTCATCAACATATAATGTCTAAACTTTTGTGAAGAAAATACAACTACTAAGAAATCCTTCTCGATGATTGTGTAATTGAGTTCATAAGAAACCATTGTTCTATGGATGTAGTATATTTCTCTTTCTTTCCCTGTTTCATCATGTTGCGTCAGTTGGGCTCCAAGTGATGTTGTTGTAGTGGATATGTATAGTAGGAGAGACTTTCCTAGTACGGGTGCCATTAGAATAGGTGGATTTTCTAAGTATTCCTTGATATGGTGGAAGTTATTTTCACACCCTTTATCCCACTTGAATGTTATGACTTTATGCAATGTATTTGTAAAGGGTCGAGCTTTATCTTCTAACTATGAGATGAACATTTTGATTAATTGTAGCTTTCCTTGCATCGTTGCCATTTGACTAATATTCCTTGGTGGTTACATCTCCATTATTGCCTTAACCTTTTATGGATCAAATCCGATGCTCTTTATCCATACAATATATCTAAGCTATTTTATAGATGTTACACCAAAATGCACATTTCTTTGGGTTCAATCTCAACTTGAACTATTCCATCATGTCAAATGTTTTTGCTAAGTCAGCCAGGTGTGTCGCTCTTTCTTCTAATTTAGCCAAGGTGTCATCAACATAATCTTTTATGTTCTTGTACATCATATAATGGAAGATAGTTTCCATAGCTCTTTGATATGTATCTCCCTCCTTTTTGAGACCAAAAGGCATGGCATTCCAACTGAACGCGCCCCAAGCACAAGTAAAAGTAACCTTCTCTTGGTCCTCATGCGTTATCCTTATCTGGTTGTAACTTGAGAAGCCATCCATTAGGGAATACATTTCATATCCTATTGTGAGATCTATAATCATGCTGTTATTAGGAAGTGGAGAGTTGTCTTTTGGAAAAGATTTGTTTAGATCTCAGAATTCCATGCATACTTTGATTAATTTGTCAATTTTAGAAACATGCACAATATTTGAGATCTAGTTGGCACAAGCGACAACTCTTATGAATTCTGCTTTCAACAACTTCTCTAATTTATCTTTAACCAATAATGCCACATGAGGATATATTTTCCTGAGTTTTTGTTTGACTGGTTTTACTCTGGGAGCAATGGAATAGTGATGCATTATCAAATCTGTGTCAAGTCCCAGCATATCTGAGTAGGACCAAGCAAAGTTGATCTTTTTGTTCATGAAAAAATGAGTGAATTATTGCTTCTCTTCTTTAGATAAAGACTGTGCTAAGTATATGAGATGAGACGATTATGTTGTTCCCAAGTTGACTAGCTGTGTAGGCTCTATGAGTACTAAATACTACTCCTACAAGTGATCAGGTGGGATTTCAAGCTTCCCATCCTCTGATGCCTCTAAGAAACTTGATATCCCCCTCCATCATGTTCACACTCATTACACTGGTGGAAGAGGTAAGGTGCTCAATAGAATTTAGGTAGCATGCCAAGGTATAGTCATTTAGGTAGGAAATCAAGTTCATTGGTTTTTTTGGATTCCACTTAATGAGCTTAGGATGTATTAGGGACAAGGATCTAGTCAATTCTAGGGATAACACCGCATTATCATGATAAAAAAATTTGACTGGTAAGAGAAGATCTATTAAGTTACTTTACAAAGGACTTCCTGGATCACGAAGCATCCTAACATCATTATCAGAGTCATTGTTAGTATTACGTAGATGTAATATGCTTGATCTATAGCTAGGGTTTTGAATTGCCTCTCATATGATCCCTTGGTCAAGTAAAGTTCTCTGAGGAAAGATCTCAATTCTCGATGTCGATCTAATTCTGGTGTTACTTCCAGAGTTCTAGCTTATTTTTTGAGTAGCACTTGAACTTTCACCTTGTTCAAAATGGGGTGTATACTTATGAATGAAATCAAACTCAATATCCACTATATCATCTGAGAAGGAATCCCATTTGTACTCATTAGAACTTGTTCCCATGGAATGAGGTATCTCTAGTATATGAGTAGTGGTGACTGGCTACCCCCAGTGAGGATGTCTTTCTTCTAGGTCACTCTCCACACCTTTACCAAACTCATACTCATGAGAATTGGTTTGGTTGTCATCATATCTACCTAGGTATTGTGTGATGGTCATAGGAACTTCTTCATCCTCATTTGAGCTACTCTCCTATCTTTTTTGATCCTCACCTTCTTATACTGTTGTTTGTATTTTAGTTCCTTGTATTGATGTCAGCTGAGGTGAAGATGTCTTAATTGCTTATACTCTCAGATCCATGAAGTAAGGTAGATCAATTATGTTAGTAATAGTGACCAACTTCCCCCAGTTAGGATGTCTTTCCTCTTGTCCATTCTCTTTTTCTTATTGACTCACTAATGTTTCTTTGGCAAGTTGATTTTCTTCTTGGCTTCGGTGATCTTCTTCTTGTGATTACTGTGATATTGGTTCATTTGGTTCAAAGGGACCTCTTAACTGATGTGAAATGTAGGGTTATCCTTGGTAATTAGGATTCTTTATTTGTATATGCAACAACCTCTCAAAAGATAGTTGTGTATCTCTGCCTCTTCTCTAGATTCATCATCAGAGTCCTCTGTTTGACCAAATATAGGACCATCTCTAGAGGAAGGGTTAGATTTTTTCTCATGGTACCCTAGCCCCATTTTTTCTTTTGGGCTCCAGAACTCTGTGTGTATGCGTTCTATCAATCCTTTATTTTTCCCTAGGGGTCCTTTTCCCTCATATACCCCATTTGTTGTATGATTTGGTACCCTTTTCCATACTTCTACAGGGATATTTAACCATGATTGACCTCTTGATCATTCTCTTCTTCTTTATAAAGCCAAGAAAGTACAACTTTCTCCTCATTTTCCTCTGCAAGAGAAACACTAGCCTTTACCATACTTGTTTCTTCATGTATTGTTATTCTCATAGCACTAGAAGGCTTGGATGATGATGAGGGTTTTCCATAAGACCTTGGAGATGTAGGAAGGTTAGCCACATATGAAAAAGGATGTAGTTGATATTCTCCCATTCCCATGTCTTTGATTTTTGATTTCTCCTCAAAATTTGTCATGATAGCTACTCTAGAACTCTCAGCTTCTTGACCACTGAATGCTTCTTTATTGTGTTGAACCATGTTTTTAGCTTGTTTTAAATTTTTGCAAGAGTAGATACTATCAGCTAGGACGGAGACTTCTACTCCATTATGTGGGTACTTTACACTTTGATGATACATTGATCAGACAACCTGCATTTCATGGATCCAAGTCCTTTATGATAATATGTTGTATTCCAAAGGTAAATCTAACACATGGTAGTTTACATTTCTCTCGACTGGTCCCACCATGATGGGTAACACAACTTACCCTTTTGATGACCTCTCTTCTTCATCATATGCCTTTATGGATATTTTTCTTCTTGGATGTATAGCATGCTCTAAAAAACCCAATGTTGTTACAAGTTTAAGAGTACAAATATTCAAATCAATGCCTCCATCTATCAAGACAAGTTTGACTATGTTCTTGTATACCAAGACCTCTATATGCAAAGGTTGATTATGAGGGTGATTTAGCCTCTTATCATCTTCTTTTAAGAAAGACACATTGTGAGGCAAGGTAAGGTGACCTACCTGGTGCAGGAGCACCCTAAATGAACCAAGTGTTCCTATGGAACCTAGGGGTTCCATTGAGGTCCTAAGAGGCCTATAGTTATGTTGAGACATTAGGTTAATCATTGGACCCCTTTGTAAGACCATAGTTCCAAGTTTGGCACCCTATGAGCCCTTGGTCTACTATTGGTCATTAATGGTCCAAAACCATAGGAATAGGTTGTTTTTAGGTTTTTCATGTTTGGATCCACTAGGGATCACAAAAATAATATTGAGACCAAGTTTGGTCATCAAATTTGCAAAATTGCAAAATATGCAAAAGCTGCTCAAAAGTTGTCAAGCAACTTTTGAGAAAAATTGACAACTTTTTGTAAAACAACTCCCAAATGGATAAATCAGTTCAAATATGATATGTAACCATTGGGAGTGCCTAAAAAATTCCTTTTAGGCAGGTAGTAGGCTAATGATGTAATTTGGCATTTTTAAATCAATAAAATATAACCATTTCTCCACAAAACCTGAGAACAGTCAATCTGTACAGATTGGTACGGATAGAAGGACATGAAAATATGAAACCAAGAGTTTTTATTGTGAACCTTCTTCCATTATCTTTTGGTTTCATGTGTTGATCAATCATATTTTAAAAGTTATTGAATTTGTAATCTCAATGCCTGTTTTGTAGGCCCTAAATCAGGGTTTCTAAAAGAATTGAGTGTAATTCCTTTTTCCCCAATGGGAATTAAATGACCCTTGGTGGAAAGCATGTTTTTATGATTTTGTTTAATAATTTTCAAGATAGGTTCACCAAAATGCAGGGAGATGGAGTTACTATGATGCCCTAGGTGTATATCACTATGTATGCACCAATCCAGAATTAGGACAACAATCATAACTCTTGCTTGAGGATTCATCATAGGCCCTAAATTAGTGGAGGAGACCCTTGTACACTCCCTCACATGATACAATCATTATTTTGGTAATTTTATGCATTCTAAAGTCACTTTTAGTGCAAGTGGAGGCCTAATTATCCCTAATTGCAGAAGCAATTTGGTGTGTCTTCCTGTCTCTCTTTCACTTTCATGTTTTGGGGCTTGAGTCCAAAGTCTTAGCCCATAAAGGTTGTCTAAATCCCTAATTAGTTAAGGGGTTTATGTGGAATAATTTCATTTAAGATCAATTTCCTTTCGATAAAAGGCTACAATCCAAGGTCTTGGGTTTGTGAAGCAACTATGTCATATTTTTCTTCTTGGATGTATAGCATGCTTTGAAAAACCCAATGTTGTTACAAGTTTAAGAGTACAGATATTCAAATCAGTGCCTCCATCTATCAAGATGAGTTTGACTATGTGCTTTTATATCAAGACCTCTATATTAAAAGGTTGATTATGAGGGTGATTTAGAAACTTATCATCTTCTTCTGAGAAAGACACATAGTGAGGCCAGTTTAGGTGACCTACCATTTCTTGGAATCGATTGACGTCAACGTATTTTAGCACGATTGTTTCCAGAATGGAGATTTCAAGAATCTCCTTGTGTGATGGCAAGATCTTAAGATATTAAAGAATATAAATTTGAGAAAGGGTTCGTTATAATTGATCAACAAAGTTGTAATTTGTCACTAGTATTGATGAGACAAATTGTTTTGATGTCAAATGCTTTGTTGTTGTTGTGACAAATTTTTTGAATGAGGAGCCCACCCACTTAAGAATAACATTGGAATGATTTCTTGTCACAATGTTGATAGATTTAGATGCTTTCTTATCCTTGATTATGATCACATTAACTAATTGGTCACATGGTTCAAACATATAGATCACATTGTCATTATTATCATAGGTTTAGTTTAGTTTATCTCCTTGATTCTTTGATGATTCTCCTTATTTGAATGATGTCCATCAACATTGATAGTTTCATTATCAGTCAAGTCTTGTATGCCATGATTTAATTTCATGCATTCATTGGTCAAGTTTCCCTTGTTCTTGTGATATTTGTAAAAAGGTTATCATTCCACCACTTAGGTTTGACTACTAGTTCCTGAGGCTTTGAGTCTGGTAACATGATGATATTTTTGGCCAAAAGATTCTTCAATTCCACTTCGAGTGGTTCTCCTAGAGGGGTAAAGTTGTGCTTGGGTTTAGGTACTGATGGTGCTTTGTCTTTGTGCATATCTTGGTTATTCATTGGAGTTGATGAACACATTTGAGTTGTTCTTAGAAGCATGGATTCTACTCGATATATTTAAAATCAGTTATTTAGGCTTGAAACTGGATGCATCAACCACCCCATCATTGACCCCACTTTATTCTTGTTCCAATATTTGATCTTGTCTTTGTTATTTTTTTTATTGGGACTGTTTGAGGGTTTAGTTTCTTTGTATAAGTTAAGTTCACCCTTCTTCACAAGAACCTCTTCAATGTAGATACCACTCTCTACCAATTTATCAAAAGAAGCATAAGTTTGCATTTGGAGTGCATAGTTCATTTTGGGTACTAAGTTACTGATAAAGATGTCTACCTTTTCTATTTCCTAGATTTGTCTCGAATATGTTATGAATGTATTTCTCCATATTTGAAGGAATTTAGAAAAAGAATCACCATTGTGTTGCTTTGTGTTACACAAGTTCAACATGGTGACCGTGTGCATGATGTTATAGGAATATTTTTGGATGAATTTCTTTACGAGCTCATCAAATGTCTGAATACTTGATGAAAACTTAGTGAACCATTCTAGGGCTTGGCCTCTAAGGATTTGAGGGAAGAGTCTCATTAGGTACATCTTTTCACTCATAAATTCCATGCTAAGAGCACTAAATTCTCTCACATGATCTTGAGGATCACAATCTCTGTCATATTTGTCATACTTTGGGATTTCAACTTTGGGAGGAAATGGTGACATGTATAGATTTTTTTTGAATGAAAAGGGACATATTGATTCTAGTGAATACTTGTTGGAAGATCATTCCTTTGTTTTCTTCAGCTCTCTGATTTCACATCTCATGTCTTACAAATTTTGATTAAGGATAGTGATAGGGGACTCTTCCTCGTGTTTTACTAGCCCTTCAACATCAAAATATGGAGGAAGTTTGACCCCTATGGAGGCTAGATGCATAAAGTATCTATCTTTGTTTAGTTGCATGAAAATTTGTGACATATTTTTGAAATGTTTGTCTTGTTGACGTCTTCTGATTTCTTCTTCAGTAGGTTACTCAATCAAGGAAGAGACGCTACCATGGTGTCTCTGTCGACCCTAACTAAATACCCAATCAAACCCAACATGTTTGGTTCATTATGATGCTCAGTATGAAATGATTAGTATTGAGGACTTGAAGTTTGGAGTAGGGGTATTGATTGATGTATGGATGATGTGCCTTGATTTGGAGTCTTTTGTGCAGATCATGGTTTCTGACAGGATGAAGGTCCAGGAGTAGGATTGTCAGTAGCCTTACCTTTTGGATCAAGATCAGCCTTCTCTTGTTGGTTTCTAGTCTTTACTAGCATGAAATTATATGAGATAGAAAGATAGGAGTAGCTAGATGTTTTAGATCAATATCTGGTTGTTGAAGTGACAAATTGTCTTGAGAATTGATGAGAGATGATGCCTTGAAGATTGATGATGAACTTGGTACAAGGTGTCATGGTTAAGGCTTGATTTCCTAGATAAGGGACACTTGCAACCAAAATTGATTAGGATCTGATTGATGAAAGAGGATGAGAATAGTTTATTACTCAAGAAACTAGAATGATGGATCAAGGTAACCAGGCTAAAGCTCAAGGATAGTGATTAGGATAGACAGGTGATCCTACTGGACAACTTAATCAAAGGTCAAAGGATGATATCAAAGGTAAGAATTAGGCTCTGGGTGTCAAATGAAAATAAACTAATATGAAAAAAGGAAACATTTGTACGATGATTTTTAGAGGTTGATACGACAAACTGGTGAAAGTTGTAGGCTCGTGCGACAAAACTTAGATAATGATACGATAATGTGGTGAAATTAGATGTTGGTCTTGAATATTCTACTTCATATGATGATTTATACCTAATTATATGATAGAAAGTAGCTACTCATACAATAAATCACTCATATCACACGACAAAGCACTAGTTTGTATGATGAGATTCTCTCCAAGAAGATAAGATGCTAAACTAGACAGTTTTCCACTTATTTTTTGAAAGGATCTTGGACAAGTCAGAATGTTCTTGGGTGATTTTGACAATGTTTGAGTAGATTTTGGTACAGTTGCAAGTGTTAAGAAAATACATCAAGCACACAAGTATGAGGAGATCAAACACATTTTATCCTTGAAGGTAATTTATATAGTGTGAAAACCCCTGCTCGCAAACTTAGGTACACTTAAAGAGCTAATCAGAATACAACCATTGCCAACCATGAAATGGGTTAACAATGCCATATTAGCCGACTCCAAATGCTTAGGAAGGCACAATATGGTGAGTGTCTTGGAGAGGGTACTATCCTCCTTGCATTTAGATTATTATACTATTAGGGGTGAACTAGGTGGTTTCTATACTAAAGTGGCTAGTTTGGACATCTGTTCGAATACACCCTTCATAGTCATGCAAGCATGATTGAGGCCTATAGCCCTATGAAGAAATGCACTCATCTTCTAAGACTTTAATCTCAAAGAAGTATTTGATTATAGTGGGTTGGAAGAGGTTGGCTTTGCCTTTTTCCCACTTGGGTAGTTCCCGGGAGATTTTTCCCTCAACCGGAAGACCCTCTAAAGGTGATGCAATAAAGGAAATGGATTGGAAACTTAGGAGTCTGGATTTATGATTTTCCACAAGGGAAAATAGAATAATCTCCTATCCATGTTGTTTTCTCCTAAGCACATCAAGAAATTTTTTCATTATTAGGTCTTTTTCTAAGTGAGAAAATCAACAAGTCTTCAGTTCTAATTGTTTAGCTAGACAAGAGCATAACCCCTATCAATGATTTGAACACTAGAAAGGACCTTGATTAAGTGTGCCTAAGAAAATCAATTATTAAAAACACAAAGTTTAGTTGTCATATCCAAGACAACCTACAAGTAATTCATTAGTAGTTGGATTGATCTTCTTCAACAAGTCATCCTATAACCACAAATGAGTTAGTAGTTTCACAAATATTGTTTGAAATAGTGGCCTTTGACAAGTGAGATCTTCTTCAAATTGACCTGTAATCACTAGTTAGGTTTCCAAATAGATCAACGAGAAAGCCAACAAGACAAGATTAGTAGTTATAAACCAAAAATCAAGTCAATAATACTCTAAAAATTGCTCTATGTTTTTGATATGATAAAACATAGACAATGCCCTTTTCACCATAAAATCGTACGATAAAACTCAGCAAGTGAAATGATAAAACCATAAAGGATAGTCTATCATATGATGATTCTCACTGCGTGAAATGATAAAACTCAACAAACCCTAATATCATACAAGCATCAACATGATACAAAATGATGAACTAGTTTCACCCATAATATTGTACGATAATTTACACCATTTTCTATGATTTTCTATGAAGTTTTGGAAATCGTAAAAAATATTAAGCATAAAGTGAGGCCAAAATCCAAATTTGATCCCCATGGTGGGCACCAGAAATGTGTGTGAAAAGTGGTTATAACCTATAGCACAAACACTTATATAAATATTTACACCCATGGGTTAGTAACATAATAATCAATCCAAATAACAAAGAAAAACCCATTAGAAATCAATTTATTGCTTTCTAGATGAAGTGAGTATGGTCTATTTTGTTTTTCTCTCATATTAAACATGTAGACCAGTGACTAGACTACTTCAAAATGGAAGATTCATTATGAGTATGATGCAAGGATTGCATTCTTTACTCTAAAATATTGCTAACATAATGCAAACTAAGATGAAGAATGACAAATCTAAGCTAAGAATGCAACTAAGAGTCATTATCCATTATGCTAAATGAGATTAAATTAGTCTAAGAAAGGAAATTCTATGCAAGTTAATATTCCTACAATGCCCAATAAAACCCTAGATGGAATTTAGCATTATGATGTTACAATGAAATTATGGATCCATCAAATGAGCTTGAGAGGCTTAGTTTTATAGGAATCCCATTTGGATGAATGGTTAAGAATCAATCACGAAGAGTGGTTGGGATGCATTCCTCCCTTAATCCATGTGAGCTTCATCCATGTGAGAATCATTGATTGGTCAAAGTTGTGCTTGTTTGGTTGTGGATGAGACAAAATAGAAATTTCCTCCTTTAATTCCTTTTTAATTAGAAATTGATGTACACACATGTGTTGAATGGGTTCACTTAATTAAAAAAAGGTTAGGAATATTAAGTGAATTTGATTTTTCATTTTAGTAGCCTTGAAGCTAGGATTAGATTGATGACTAATTAAAGGATTTATCTAATTATACAAGCATGTTTGATCAAATTTGCTCACATAATTAGGCCTAGTATTTAAATTCCTTTGATTAGGTTTTCAGGACAATTAATTGAGATTAGGGGCTCTTAGTTTTCTAGACCAATTTTGGGTGATTACAATCGCTGCTCCCCCTGAGAAAAGCAACTAGCATTAGTCCATAAATAAAACAAGTCTAAAATATCCCCTTGGATAGATGCACCACTTTGATGCACTTAGTTAGAAGAAAGTGGGGCAACAACCCAAGATTCTCTTAGAGAAACACAAAAGTATCGTAATCATATGGTGGAACTTCATGGAACATATCTTAAGAAGTCTTCAATCCTTTGAACTGACTTGATATAGTAAGAATATTTTCAATTGACATATCACCTTCATTTGATGATATAGGAGAAGCAACCTGCTCCTTGTCATCAACAACAACCTATTCATCAACTCCAACAATTTCCTTATGTTTACCAACACCCTTTTGTTCTTCCTCTTCACTATAACTTAGAAAAGTCTCGAGAGTAGAGCATCCCTCTGGACACATTCTTTTGAATTTATTTTCTTGTTTACTAGAGGACAAAGCCTCTATAGACTTCTTTCTTATTCTCTTACCCTTATCTATTTATTTCCCATCACTAGAAGAAACAAACAGTTATGCCATAGCTTCACTCCTTGCAACACCATTATCCTTTGTAACTTTGATCAAATACAATTTTCAATAATGGTCATACATTCTTCTTCAAGAGTCACATAGGACAAATCATTTTCCCAAGCACTTCTAGTCTCTACCTCTTCTATATAGAATGAATCCTTATCAACATAGAAGAAAACATCATCCTTATACTAGTCAATTATTTTAGGAGGAATATGGTTCCTTAGACATAAACTATCCTTCAACTTGTCAAAGAATCTTCTGCAATTAACAACACTGTTATCCAAGCTATCTAAATGCATCTTTATTTGTGAACCAATAGACATACCATTTATCCAATCCACACTTAAACACAACTTAGTATGTACAATCTATGACAAAACCAAACAACTAATACACTATTTACTAAACCATAATGTCACTTTTCCAAACCACAAAATATAAATCTTGCCTCTATTAAATCCTTCAAGATTTATTGTCATGTCGAGGAGATATTGATCATCCAACCTAAAGGGGGGAAACAAATTTGAATGAAAAATCCTCCTTAGACCATCTAGTCTGAGTCATTCATCAAAAGAGGGAACAACACCGAGAATGGATAACATGCAACCTTTAGAAACATCTTTTGTTCTCTTCATCAACTACATCTTGTTCTTTCCTTTTGAGTCTTCTGTAACCATCATATGATCATCATTTTCATCCATACTTTTACAAAACCTTGCAATATGTCTTTTCACGTTACAGTTATATAAAATTAGACCATCCTTTTTCATTCTTGTGGTTTCATTATTCTTGTCCTTAATGATTATTTTTCTTTCAACCTTTCTGTGTCCATATCAATATCCATTGAAGTTTTTAACACTTCTATTAATATTCACTCTACTTATGCACAAAGTTGTTTTATGTCCAAACTTATTGCAATGATAACATATTACATTAAAATCATAAATCCTTTTCTGACTTCTACATTCATTAAAAGAAAAATAAGATTTATTAAAAAATGAATACCTATAATTAATAGGAGTAGTTCTTCATTTCATCAACCTCTTTTTCTCTTCTACCTGCATCTGATCTACCAAATCCTTTTTATCTTCCACCTAATTCTGTTCTACCAAATCCTTTTTGTCTTTCAATTGCTTCTGGTCTACCAAACACTTTGTTTTTATCTTTCATCGATTTTTCTTTTTCATTTTTTCTTTCCTCAATGTTCTTCAGTAATAAAAAAATCTACTTTGTCTTATATGGGTTTCATATTGAGTTTCTCTTCATATCCCTAACTTCCATTCCATTAAGTTATAAAACACAAATTCTCACATTTGTCTTCAATTTTGATAGATGTTCCCAGTAGTCCTGAAACCTTATACAACCCTTTCACTAGTATTTTTCCTTTTAATAACACAACCATCACTATTGAACATAACTTTGTAACCTTTCTTATACATTTGACTAACACTCAACAAATTATGTTTTTAAAACTTCAACATAATAAACATCATTGGTTATATGGTTACCGTCAATTGAAATGGTCCCAAAACCTTTGATTTGTGCACTTCCTTCTCTTGCAAATTTGATTTATCCTCCATCATATTCTTCCAACTTAATAAAAAAATTCTTGTCACCTGTCATATGATTTAAACATATATAATCTGCAACAACTTTAGTATGTAATGTCGTCTCCTCTTTCTTTACCTCTTTCTTTTGTGAAATAGATAGAAAAAAATATTCCTCAATAGTTTCACCAATATCTTCAACTTCATAGTAGCATTTCTCCATGGAACATAAAATCCTTGTACTCTTGCCCTTGAAATTTTTCCATTACTTGAAATCACCTTTCTTTAGATTGTCTTTTCTATCATCATCTTCTAATTCACTATAATATTCTCTATACTTGCAGTCATTAGCAAAATGTCCCATTCTTTTAAAATGAAATCACTTAAGAGGTCACTTACATTTATTTTTACCAATGCCTCACTTAAATATTATTGAAAGAAATGCTTCAACTTCCTCCAACATCTTTCTTGTCTATGGTTCAACTTCTTCAACAACTTTAAATGCAGTCTCTCTCTTTTCCCTTTCAAATTTTGTAATCTCAAATGTAGAAAGTGAACCAATAAGTTGATCAATTGAATATTAAATTAGATCATTGATTTCCCTTATTGAACATGCCATTGGTATACACTCCTTTTGTAAGGTTAATAAGGTTTTGAGTATAACATCTCTATCTTCTAGATGTCTGCAAGAAGCTCCAATTCTACCAGCGACATTTGCGACTCTATATATGTTGCTTTCAACACTATCATCTTCTGCCTTTCTTAATAACTCATACTTCTATTTTAGGCTCATCAATCTAGCCTATTTTTTCTTTGAATCCCCTTCATATACCAAAACCAACTTATCCCATATATCTTTATCTCCTTTTATACCTTTCACCTTTCCAAATGCTGTGTTACATAAATTGCTAAAACATATTGCTCTTACTTTTACATTAACTTCCTTTTGTTTTTCTTCATCAGTAGTCAAAGGTATTCCAGGAGGTGGATTGAAAACCATCTTAAATAACCTCCCAAATACCATTTTGAAAAGTTTATAAATATGCTTCCATCTTGTCTTACCAATAAGGAAATTTGTGCCATCAAACACCGGAGCCTAAAAGTGTAAGTTTTGCGTCATCTTGGATTTGCCTCAAGTGATTAAGCTTATTCAAGAGGAAACTTTCTTTGATACCAATTATTGAACACACGTCAAATGCTAAGAGGGGGGTGAATAAAAAAACTAAAAATCTTAAGTAATAAATCACCAATGTTGTCCATGATATAAGTTATTGATAAAATAGTGAACTAACACAACAACACATCAACCCCCACATTTTCATACGTGCAAATCCAAACTGTGATAAACCACAATGAGCACTTGCTCACATAGATAGATATAGATATAGAGAGAGAGATAGAGAGAGAGATAGAGATAGAGATAGAGATAGAGATAGAGATAGGTATAGGTATAGGTATATATATATATATGTGTGTGTGTGTGTGTGTGTGTATATATGTGTATATATATATATATATTTTATTACAAGGATAATAGGAGCTCACTACTTTGGTCTTACAAATACAGGCTCACTGCCAAAGTAGCAAGATATAGAAAATAACTTGTGCACCCAAGACTCACTGTCCCAGGGACAAAATATGTTCAACTCTCTACAGTAGACAAAGATAAATTATCTTGATAATGCATCTATCCTACACAACTATGCAAACCTCTACAACACAGTGTCTCTACCTTTAATGCTCTACCACAGTCACAAAATAGCTACCCCATAAACTGAACTCTGATCTTTTGAAACTTTGCTTATAGATCTTTAGTTTCTTCCTCACTACACTCTTACTTATTTTTCCAAAGCACACACTATAATTATATACAAGATAGGTCAATGGAATTATAACAAGGTTGACCATGGTAAAAGAAAATTAAAAACAAATTACAAGTCAACCATGTTAATAGAAAATTAAAATAAGGTCCATGCTCAAGAGCATCTAGACCAAGACATAGGTTACACATAAAATGCACCCATCCAGATAAGAGATAAATATTAAATACAATACCCCGACCAAAATCATGAAGTATGATCCACTCTAGGAGAGAGAGAGAGAGAGAGAGAGAGAGAGAGAGNCGCGAGGAGAGAGAGAGAGAGAGAGAGAGAGAGAGAGAGAGAGAGAGAGAGAGAGAGAGAGAGAGAGAGAGCATGTTACACATAGCCTAATACCAGATCTGCAATGACTGGAAAAACTTCCAGTTATTTCAAAAATGTAGTATCGTAATGGCCAAAGAATCACATCACTTTCCAATTGTATCTAGACCTCCACACACCAAGGTGGTATATAGACTCCATGTTAGAAGTAACCACAACACACTTCCAAACTAGAACAAAAACTAATCATAACCTCATCACTTGGTGACACTATTTATGGATCACTAAGATACAACAAATCACATCTACACATCTAATATAGATCATTTTTATCACAAAACATTTCACCATTTCCTAGATGGTGGTTAGAAACCTAGGAGACCTCATGAAACATGGAAACAACCTCCAAGTGTGGGACTTGACAAGTGAAGTTGAGTCTCCGAAGAAGGTCGACTTCCTTTACAATCAGGATGCACCTAAAACTACTTCTTTTGAGGAAAAGGGAGAAGGAGATGCTGAAAGGGAAATGTAGAAAGGGAAACAATGATGCACCATATTAAAATTTACAGTTACTCTCCTTGCCTATAACTACACTTGAAATCAATAAAAACTTCAAAACATACACTATTCTTGAAGTCCAATTCTATTGAAGATCAAACATGAAGATTACAAAAATACATGTGAGTTGAAAATAGGAAAATAACGTATTCAACACAAGGAAAGGAAATACACTTAATAGTTGAATGTAAGAAGAGGCAAAATTTAAATTTTCATTCATGCAAGGAAAAATATTACAGTTGTAGAGAAAAATCCACTGTGAATGCAAAAATAGAAGAACCTAGAATATGTACAAAATATTTCCTTTTAAAGAGTAGACATAACTTCGAACAATCAAATTTGAGTTCAAACCCCACTAGGGTTGAGTTATAGAAAGATCAGAAGGAAATCAAAAGAAATATGATTTGTGTACAAGTGGAACATAGAAGTGATAGGAAGAGTGGCCACAATAAATGCCCCTACTACAAAAGAGTGGTATCTGCAACCAAAAAGTAGTATGGCAATAAATATGAAACCTTAAAGTTGTTGTGCAGTGTCTGGTGACATGTAGAAATTGTCTTGAAAGCTATCTACAATTAATGTAAACATGGGGAAGATAGAGAATTTGATCAAGATCATACTGTGGTAACAACACCGCCTAGAAGTGGTTAATAAGGCAAACAAGTCACTGGGGTAGCTGAAGGTGTCAATGCTCTATTTTTTATCAATATAAGCTTCCCCAAAATCACCCTGCATTTTGGTGCTCAAACTGATCCTATCGACCATCAACACGAGCTCCACTGATAAACAAACCTCTACACTGCACACAAAGATATGCCATAAAAAATCATTGAGCATTGGTGAAGCCCAGAGAAAAACCACCGACAAACAATACAACATTTCTCACCTGAAAAAATTGATATCACAGAAACTTGCAGGAAGTCTCCCCGATGAAAACAATCGGCACAACATAAGTCGATGTCACTGCACCTAAGAACTCTATCTATTAGTTTTGGCAAGACCTACCCTGATGAAATCCATCAGGGTAGGATACATCATAGAAAGGCACCTCTTCCAATACTTGATGAAATCCGGTTGGCAAGACACTTGTTGACATACCTTCCACTCCTCTACCAAGAAAATCCCTGTCAGCAAGACTTACCCCAATGAAATCCATTGGGGTAACTTGGATCATCAGAATGCCAAAAATGATGCCTCCGATGCTCGATGAAAACTAACATCGGTAAGACACTGTCAATGTCCCTTTGAACAATCATTTCAACAAGACCCAAAGATGTCTTGTTGAAACACTTCACTAATCACTTCCTCTATAATGTGTATCAGCAAGAGTCCTACTGATGTGTTGGTAAACAAATTGTTCTTTTTCACTTTAACTCTAAAATACCCAAATATTAAAGAAAACATTGAATACAACAGTTGGGAAATGTAATTGAATAACTAATTTCCCTTTGAATTTGAAGGTACAACTCCCTTAAGTGATTGTATTTGATTGTTTCTTTAATATTTGGGTATTTTAGAGTTAAAGTGAAAAAGAACAATCTGTTTACCAACATATTTTTGGTGACTCTACTAGGGAGATGAATAGTCACTAGACCAGAAGAAATATCATAAGGGATGATGGTACTTCCCCATGAAAATTTGATTCCTGTGTTGCAACCAAACCTCGAATTCCGAGACGATCAAGAGGATATCATTTCCTCACTAAATACTTTTGTCTAGAGGCACAAAAGAAATACTAAGCATTATAGAAATGCTAGTTAAGTGCTTGAACAAGAAGAAGTGAGAGAAGAAGCACTTGAACGAGCCATTAAAAGCTAGGAAGAGCGTGAGGCTAGATTGCCAAATTAGTGGAAATCCTGGAGCCTAACATATTTCTTAGAAGTATAAGGAAAGAAGGTGGTAGAGAACCAATCTTTGAGAGACTTGCAAAGTACCTCATAAAAGGGAAAGAATCACTAAGAGAAAAAGTAGACCTCCTTCACCTCCCAAACAATCATCCCTTTTGTCTACCACCTGTCAAGTGCTAACCTTGCATAGAGTAGTTGCTCCTCCTATTGTAAACCTAACACATTATCTACCTTAGGCAGTTATGGTAGTTCCTTGGGCCACCGAAGTTGGTCCTCTACAGTTAGCAACATATAACCCACTTCCCTACAGGTCAAGGAATAATTTTCCCAAATTCTCTAGAGATGGGAAAGTATCTACAGATGAACACATTGCTGCTTTCTTTGCAACCATTAATATATTAGCAGTACAAGAGGAGGATGTTGTTGTCAGATTATTGGTTGAGACCCTTATTGAGGGTGCAGTAGATTGGTTTTATCATTTTCCCATCTCTTCTATTACGAATTGGGATTCCATGAGAACGGATTTCAAAAGAAGGTTTAAAACTACTGAAGATGAGCATGCTCTGTTAACACAATTGACTTTTATAAAAAAAAGAGAGCCTTTAATAAGCATGAGAGATTTTATTGCAAAATTTAACAAGCTAGTTAAACGTATCCCAATAGCTAATCAGCCTACTGCAGGTAATTTGATTTTTTTTTTATAAGTGTTATGTCGTCGGACATCAGATATGATTTAAGAAGGAAAAACCCAACCAATTTGGATCTTTCCTAGAGGACTGTTGTAGAGTTAGAGGATCACATGATCTCGACAGGGAAGTGGAAATGAGAGATACAAATTCAGGCCAATACTAGCAACTCCACATCATCAGATGAGATGATCTAGAAATTGTCTAATGAGTTCATTCCTTTCAAAAGAAAACTTCCCAGATTTAAAAATCCTTACCAGTAGAATTTTCAAGATCAGCCTGGAAGAAACAGTGATATGAGGAATACTAATGGAAAAAACATTACAATTGACTACTCCGCCATAAAGGCTAGCCATAGAAGCTCCTCCCAAAAGGGGAAACATGTGTGCTTTTCACCTAAAAATAGATCACGATGGAGAAAGATTCCCCAACATAGCTCATGCCTAGCAGATGCATCAAATAGATGAATGGAATGCTAGAGTATTTGGAGCTGAATTGGATTCGTGCTCACATGGTGACTCTGAAAGCTTATTTTTGAGTACTTATCAGATTCAAAATGAGATGCGGAATGTTATGCTACTATAGATGGGACATCTTATGTAGTATTAACCTAGAATCAAAAGGATAAAGCCTCTATTTCCACACTTCCATCAAGAGGTAACAAGGCATCCACTTCTTCCTCTAAAGATGTCAACCAAGGATTGAAAACTTTGTATACGGGTAAGGAACAAAATTCTTTCAACATTATTCAATTCTATAAAGATTCAAGAATTCAGATTTCTCCCATAGATTATCTTAAATCTAATCCGATAGAGTTACAAAAACTAGTGGAATTTTGTAAAGGAGGAACCCAAGATTTAAATCAAAATGTTATAGCTTTAGTAGAAGAAGAGTCTGTTTTGGCGGGTCTATTTGAACAAGGAGAGTCATCAATTTTGGCTACTTCCCCTAGGCGAAAGCTTGACCCTTTCTATGTGTCATTGTTTATAAATGGTTGCAAGTTGAGTAATTGCATAATAGGCTCTAGTGCCTTAGACAATGTGATGCCATCAATTGTAGCTAAGGATTTAGGTCTCACTCTCACCAAAGCCCATGGTAGATGCTATTCTATGGATGCTAAAGAGGTCCCTTTGATTGGGCAAATCAAAGATGCCCAAGTGGCTTTATCAGCACACCCCGAGAAGAGAATGTTGTTAACTATATTGGTTGCTGATATACCTGCTAGCTATGGTTTGTTGTTAAGCAAGAGTTTTTGTAGGGATCTAGGAGTAGAAATAAAGTTGGATTGGTCTCAAGCTCTGATTCTAGTAGGTAACAAAAAGATAAAACTGGTTCCTAAAGAGAAAGAAAAATTCATAGTACTAAAATCTAATGACCCTAAAGCCCAAATTCTATACCAAGAATTAGATTTTGGTAACTACATGTTATTCATAGATAATCATGACGGGGAAGCCAAACCTAGAGAAGTGAAAATTCAGTCTTCCGCAGAAGAAATGTCACCACAAATTTGGACTCTTGAGTTTTATGGTAGTTGTGCATCATCATGATCTAGTGCAGGCGTAGTCTTAATATTGCAAGATGGAGAATATGAGCCCATGGCTTAAAAATTGGAGTTTAGGAACACCAATAACATGATGGAGTATGAGGCCCTACTTCTAGGAATTATTGCTGCAAAAGAGAGAGGTGTGAAAATTCTAAGAGCTCAAGGTGATGCCGAGTTAATTGTGTGCCAAGTTAAAAACCAATATTCTGTGAAGAATCATAGATTAAAAAATTATAGAAATAGGGTATGGGACGATATTGAGGCCTTAGACACATTCTTTATTGAATTTGTGCCTAGAGAGTTGAATTCTAAGGTAGGCTCCTTAGTAGTATCATCCTCATTGCTCCTCCCTCATCCATAATTCAAAGATAATAAATATCAAATAGAAGTGGTATATAGACTGTCTCTACCTGACAATGTGGAAGATTGGCAGGTGTTTGAAGATGATCATAATATCCTTCTCTTTTTAGAGAGCGGTGGTGATTTTCATAAGAATGTTCCTGGTAGTCATAAAGGAGATTGTCATGACAATCAGAGGAGAGATAAGTTGGGAATCATTCAATTGCAAGGTAATATCATCCCTCCTCATTTGGTTACACTCAAAAAACTTTTCAATAGGCATGATACCTTTGTTAAAAATAAGAGGATCAAGAGGGGTCCTACCACTATAGAATATGAAGGAATAAACATTGGAAGTGAGAAAGAACCTAAGATGATCAACATTAGGAAATTTTGTACTAAGGAAGAAAGGGAAGAAGCTAGAAAATTTTCCTAGAACACCAGGATGTCTTCACATGGAGTTATGAAGATTTAAAAAGATTCATGGATGGAAAATTCAAACATCAAATTCCTTTGAAACCCAATACCATTCCATTCAGACAAAAACAAAGGAATTATAACCCCAAGGTCATTGATGCAATATTTAGGGAAGTTGATAAAATTTTGAAGGCTAAGATCATATATCCTATCCATCATTCAACCTGGGTAGCAAATATAGTGCTTGTGAGAAAGAAAAATGGAGAAATAAGGATCTGCATAGAATTTAGAAACCTTAATCAGTCTTCCTTGAAAGATAATTACACTCTTCCCAACATGGATCACCTATTGTAGACCGTGGCTGGAGCTGAAATGATTCTTAGGGTACAACCAGATAGAGGTGGAGAAAGTAGATCAACACAAGACAACCTTCACTACTCTATGGGGTACTTTCACTTACCATAGAAAATGCCATTTGGGTTAATCAACGTCAGGGATACCTTTCAGAGAGGTATGGATCTTTCCTTTAATGATATGAAAAATAAAATAATTGGTATGTATCTTGATGATCTTACAGTATTTTCTAGAAAAAGGATAGATCACATAAAGGATTTGAGGAGAGTGTTGCAAAGGTGTAGAGAAGATGGGATTTCTTTAAATCCCAAAAAGTTAGTCTTATGTGTAACTGAAGGGAAATTACCGGGACACATTATTTATCAAGAAGGTATAAGAATCAATCCAGAAAGGGTTAGGGCAATCCAGCAACTGAGTTTACCCGTAAACAAGACTAGAGTAAAATCATTCTTCGGTCAGGTAAATTTTCTCAGAAAGTTTGTCCCATATTTTTTAGAAATTACTAAATGTATAGTGGATATGATGAAAGGGAATGTAAATTTTAAATGGAACGAACCTGGAAAACAAGCCTTCAAAAATATTAAGAATGCCATAGCTAATGCTCCAATATTGTGTCACCCAAATTACAAGGAAGATTTCATAATTTATTGTTACTCCTTTGGGCATACTTTTTCAGCTATTCTCATGCAAGAAAATGAGGAGGGGGTTCAAGCCCCTATCGCCTTTATGAGCACACCTATGAAATATCATAAGTTGAAATACTCTTAGACTAAGAAACATGCTTTTGTAGTAGTAAAGGCTTTAAAGAATTTTAGTTTCTATAATTTACACTCTCACTCCATTGTATATGTGCCTGACATTGTAGTAAAAAGTGTATTAACTCAACAAGACATGGGATGTAATAACAGAGGAGCATGGGTGGCTAAGACCCAGGAATATGACATAGAAATTAAACCCACCAAGTTGGTAAGAGTAAATGCACTGTGTAAAGCAATAGCAAAAAATTAAGTGGATAAAGATCCTGAGGCGACGCAATTGGTTTTGGCAGTAATTATGCAAGACCCCTGGTTCAAAAATATTGTATATTTTCTACTGTATGGTGAGTTCCCTGAAGGGTTGACCCCAAAGCAAAGGAGAGATTTAAAATTGAAGGCCTCTGAATATGTTATTTGGGAAGATAGGTTGTATAAAAGGTCGATAGATGGGACCTTCCTCCGGTGTGTAGACAAAAAACAACAAGAACAATTATTGAAGGTGTTCCATGATGAAGCTTGTGAGGGACACTTCTCTTCATTAGTGACTGTGTTCAAGATATTGAGATAGTGTTATTATTGGTCAAGAATGTTCAAAGATGCATACCATTAGGTAGCAAGATGTGAGAGGTGAAAAATGTTTACTGGAAATCCATAGTTAGAAGCTCTTCCCCTTAGACCAGTGGTCATTAAAGGTCCCTTCCAGCAGTGGGGCCTTGATTTTATTGGTCCTATAAATCCCAAATCCAGTGCAGGTCATACCTATATAATCATTGCAATAGACTACTTCATGAAATGGGTGGAGGCAAAAGAAACTAAGAGAGCTACATCTAAAGTAGTATGTCAGTTCATTAAAGAAAACATCCTGGTAAGCTTCGGTGTACCTATCAAGCTAGTAATGGATAACGCCACATATATATCTTATTGGGAGATTACTGAATTTTTTTATGAGTATGGCATTACGATCAGTCACTCATCTGACTATTTCCCACAAGGAAATGGTCACGTTGAGTCCAGTAACAAGAACTTGGTAAACATTATGAAGAAACTCATGGTAGATAATCAGAGAACCTGGCACAAGAAATCCATGAAGTGCTTTGGGAGGATAAGGTGACCCCAAAAAGAGCTATTGGAATTTTCCCTTTTGAGATGGTATATGAAATTGAGACCAGTCTTCCATTACCATTGGAATTGGAAACTTGCAAATTAAGGACAATAGTAGAAGATGGCATATATGAATATGGTTTAGAAAAGAGGATCATGTATTTAAAAAATCTTGAAGAGGAAAGAGAGAAGATGGTATATCACATCACATGACATCAAATGCGTGTGAAGAATTTGTTTGACAAAAGGAGTAGGCCTCAGAAATTTATGGAAGGAGATATGGTACTGCTATGGGACAAACATAGGGCACCCAAAGGTATGCATGGAAAATTTGAGACACTGTGGAAAGGGCCTTTCAATATCCATCAGGCATTTGAGAAGAATTATTTTTAGTTTACTTATCCAGATGGCAAGGCACTTCCCCTGACATACAATGGTCAGGATTTGAAGCTGTACCAGATCTGAATCTAAAATAGGTAACCCCTATATTGTACAATAGTTACATTTAGTTCCTATTTTTGTTTTCCTTAGTCAGATTTATTTTCCCTATTTCCTTTCCGTGTGTCACCTTAGTTTTGTTGTGGGCCACCTTTTTATTGACCTATGCAAAACCAAAGACTTGAGTTCCTTGCTTGGATATGTGAATGTCCAAGTCCCAAGATAGAACCATCTGTTGCCCCATTTTTGTTTTGCATATCTTTAGAGAAAAATGTATGTTCGGTGTGTAGTAATGGTCTTGAAACATTGTGCAAGTCATGAGTCTAAGTCTAGCTTTTCCCTTTAAGCTAGGGAAACCTTTATCGGATTTTCCCAAATTACCTTCTCCTTTGTAAGCTTGGGGGTTGTTATCTGAGATCATATCATATTGGGTAGGTTAAGCTCCCAAATCTGAAAAAGGTCATGATTCAGAGTTTTCTAACATTGATCTTATGTGATTTTGGAAATCTTCAGCTTTAACACTTCATTTTCTCTTATCGGCGAAAAATTGGTTTTGGGCTTCTCTCGGGTGGATAATCACCTACAGAGTACCTTTTCTGCAGCCAACAATTTCTAAAGTCTTAGCGGTCGGTGGAAGTGGAAGATATATAATTGAGGTTAGAAAGACTATTGCATTCAAAATGAATCCCTACAAACAAGAAGAATGACCAAATGATAAGGAATCAGAGACCAAAGATTATCGACAGAAAAGTGAAAAGTAGCTTCTCCGTTATTCCAATAGGCAAGTTTTGACCCATAAGATGAATTTTCTACTAGATTGTTATACTCAGGGTTTATGAAGAAAAATCAATATGTGTGGAGACTTAAGGCATAAAGCAAGCAAATTAAATTGTCACACATCATTTTAGCATTGTAGCAGGCTAAGATTCCTCCTTGGTGGATTTATGAGTAGAGATTTCTCCAAAAACATTTCTCCACCCGAAGGGGAAGTGAAAAAGTAATTATCCATTGTCTCTAGAAAGTTACCGTTACATTTGTCTAAAGGGAAAAGATGTTTCTTAATAGACTGTAGAGGTAAAGTAATTAATTCAAATAAAGCCATTTTTCTTCATAACAAACATTTTTTTATAAATACTTAAGTCTTTTCATTTGTGTGGCATGGGAAGTTGGCCATTAACGGTAAGAAGTTAGAAGTTATAAAATTAGTGAAGTGTTTCAAATAGGAATTACCATCTATTTGACAAATTGTCTGAATTGAAACCCCTAGAGATAATTGTTTCTTGCTTTCATATTCCTGAGATAGATTCCTAGTTACTGATTCAAATCAATCGAAGCATGGCTACCAAATTTATGGGATTTGATGGAATGAATGACATCACTTCCGACTAGCACAAAATCATGAACACCTCTTTGAGACTCTTCAATATGCAGAGCTTTCATAGCTTGTTGAATGCTGAGAGGATACACCCCATTACTGAAAAGCTGAAGGAGAGTGGGTTAGTTGAAGCCGATGACTTTCTAGTTGCGATTCAAGCTCTAGAACTGGTTTGAGAATACATATCTCGCTACAATTTGGACACCAAGAAAATTATTTTGCCTAATGATACAATGCTACTATCTATTGAGCAAGACTCCATCTAGAACTCCCTTCATATTCCAGAGCAAGCCGAATACTCAGAGATAATATACAGCCAGGCAGTTACTGAATATGGAGCAAAGAAGACTATTTGGAAGAAGGAGATAATGAAGACATGGTTCTAGGAATCGAGGAGCGCTAAGGGAAAGTTTCCCAAAACACTATATGGCATGAACCTAAAGCCATAAATTGTAGATATCCTAGTATTGCTTCATAGGATCAGAGGTGAGAGAAATGCACTTAATTTCATTGAGCACCATTTCTTCCTAGTTCAGGTGATTTGCTCTCAACATAATTTCATTGATTGGGCTCACATGGTAAGTGAAAACCTCTCAAATGCCCTAAATAGAGCTAAGCATCAGAATGAGTTCTATATGTCCTTGGTTTTACTATATATCTTAGCTACAATTCAACTTTTTCTAGGACTTCCTAGGCTAGAAGAATTCCTGGAAGATGTTAAGAGTTATGAGTTCTTCCCTTGTTTGCAATTGCATAATAGTTATACTGAATATCTCAATGTTAATGATGCATTTACAATGAGACTATGCAGGGAGTTACAAGGTTGCCCAGAAAGGAGATTTTCTCCAAAATCCATGGCATTTATCAGCCAATTTGGAGCTTATTTTATCCAATTTGCAAATTTCTCATATATTCGTCTTGCAGGATTCAACGATTTCCCTTTGAATCTTCCTAGGTATCCCAACGACGTGATCATGATAGTTGAGGTAATGAGGCAAGTAGTCCAGGTGAACCTGATCTGTGCAGGTGCCCATAAGAAAGGTTATGATTTCCTGATGACTACTAGAGCCTACAGTTATGTATCCTGGTTTGACGCAAAGAATGTTTTGAAAGCATTCTCAAAGAAGTTTCAATTGGAAACATATGATGTTTTGAGGCCACAGTATGATCCTGTGAACTATGCCTGAGATTACTTGCAAATGGGTTGCACTATTCTTCACATTGATGGTATAGAGGACTATTGGGCCAACTATAAAGATGATCTAGAAAGTAGAGATCGATTTTATGCCAGATTAACTATTGAACAAATGAAAAGGTTCAAAGTTAAGATCGTGGTTAAAGGCATAGAAGATGATGGCCAGCATATGTATGATGATACATACATAGAGAAAATTAAGACCTTTCTTATAAGCTCTAAACCCATGCTAGGTCAAGCTATTGATGACTTGCAGACCTTCATGGGTGGGATGTACAGAAGGACTGAGCAGTGGATTGAATGGATGACGGGTAGAAGGAAGAGGTCAGACATGAAGCCACCGTCTCAACAAACTCCTGCAAAAGAGACCGGGAGTACTCCTGCATCATCTTTAGAAACTATCTTGATCGTAGCCAAGGAGTTAGCTCAAATAGTATGTGGAGGTGATGAGCTTCCTGAAAAGATGATTACATTAGACAAGACATGCAGAGATGGCTCGAATCCTATAATTGGTTCCACAGAAGAAGTAGTTTCTACAGACCTAGTCAAGTCTATGGCTGAGCCTGTTAAGAGTGTAGAAATAGAGCAACCAGTTAAAACTAGTACTTTGGGCATGCAATGTGATACCTTAGTTCAAGATACTCCAAGACGAGGGTCTCATGTTATAGTGGAAGTGGGTGAAGATAGTTCTAGCACTGTAGCCACAAAATTGGATGAGGAGGCTGGAAAGAAATAGAAAGTTACTCAAGTCATTAAATTAGTTTCCTCCTCTCCTACCTTAGTGAATCCATTTGCTTCCAGACCTAAAGCTACTCCTCTGGTCATCAAGAAGTTGTTCGTAGAAGAATTTGTCTCTGCCACCAAAGTCACTAGCGCGGAGTCTTGGATAGAGAACACTTTAGAGCACAAGAGGAAGAGGATAAAAGAAGGAGCTCCTAGCAAGGATACTCTTTCATGGGCCTTACAATCTAGTGCCATCATGAGAAAGGTGAAGAAAGCAAAGACACTGTCTACATTAGGCCGAGATCCAGAAACATGGCACTTCACCATGGAGGTAGCGAAGCCCACAAAAGAAGGCAGGATTGAGGATTTGACCACCACTGATTTTGAGCTACAGTCATTTGATATGGGATTGTCTCACCATGATACTAAGTTGGATTGGTGGAAGTACACTAATGTTGTAACTAAAGAGGAGCTTGATGAGCTCAAGATTGCTAAAGTCCAACTTAAAGCAGAATTCATTGAACTAACTAACTTTATCAGACAGTTAGTTACCCCAGTTGCAAGCATTCCTAGTGCCCAAACCAATTTTGACCCCAATGCTATGGAGAATCAATCTATCATAGCCAAGTTGCAAGAAGAAAAACACTTTGGGTAGATTGGTAAAATATGGATCGAGAGGCTCAAATCTGAAGGGCTGGTAGTTATTGAGAAGCTGGATGATACTCTCCTAAAGTTGGAGAAGGAGAGAAACAACATTGAAAATAATTTGGAGACTCTCACATCAGAGAGAGTAAAGTGTCAGGAATTCATAGTAATGTTGCATGTAGCAGTTAAAATGAAGACTACGGAGGCAATAAAGGCCAAGATATTACAGAAAGGAGATGAGCCTTTGCTTGAATAGCTTCAAAGCCTAGAATTTATGACTGAGATGATCATCCAAGCCAAAGGAGGGATACAACAGACAGATGTCAAAATAAAAGAGGAATAGAACAAAGATTCTAAACTCCTTCAGGGTCTTTAAATGGAGTCACAGATAAGTGGTCAAGGAAAATAAATGATCAGAGTGACTAGCATGCAGAAATCCTTCTCTGATTATGTGGATAAGCTGGCAGAACAGTATTCCTCTCACTTGGATAAGGTTTCAGAACTCCAACACTTGAGTGGGTGCATCTATAAAGCTATGGAAGAGTTGAAAGACCGGTTAGATTCGATTGAGATCCTGGCCAAAGATCATTCCTGATGGCTCATCAGATATACCAATGTCCATATCAATAGACATGAAGAGCTTATTCTGGTCATCACAACTGTCAACGCCTATAGGGTGAAAATAAATAAGGAGAAGAAAACAAAAGCATAAATATATTCCCTCTTATGCTAAATTTTGATAGAGATTGTAATGGATAAACATTCATTTATCATTTATGGTTATGGAAGTTGAACCGTTTCGGTTACCCCTTTTTGTAACAGTCCAAATCTGGGATCTATAAGTACTATTTTGAAAATCAATACAAAGGTCGGCTAAATTTTGGTGTGAAGAACTTCATTTTTGCTGAGTCAAATTTGTTTATGTCTATATGACAATATTTTAACTGTTCCATTGCATTTATCTTTCTGTCAATTTGAATGTTTCTTTAAATTGGATTTACAGTTAAAGATTAAACCGAAGTTCTGTATTATGAGTTGATACAGTTAATTAAGGGGAAATCTGGGTGTCATCCATAGATTTTGAGAAATGTTCTTATGAATTAGATCGATTCATCATCATTGAGTTATCATTGATCTTTTTGTTTAGTGTTTTTATCTTCAATAGTTCCTGCATTACCAATTTTAGGATCTTATATGATTTACAAAGTCTTGAAATTTGGCTAGATAGAAAGATTGAATCTATTTGCCTGAACTAGTTCCTGTCTAGGCCTAGTTTGGATTATCTCTTTTGTTATCAAGTTAAGAACAAACCCCCTTTAAATTGGGAAAGAAAAAAATTCATTAAAGATTAATCACTTAAGGGAGTTGTACCTTCAAATTCAGAGGGAAATTAGTTATTCCGTTACATTTCCCAACTATTGTATTAGATTGTTTCTTTAATATTTGGGTATTTTAGAGTTGAAGTGAAAAAGAACAATCTATTTACCAAAACGATGCTAAAGATGATTTTCCCTGCAAAAAATAATAGGAAAAACCTCCACCGATGATAATTGAGCTTAGTGAATTAGCCATCGAACTCAGGGTAGATCCTAAAAGATATTTATTGTAAATCCTCTCAAAAGGTGAGACATTAGCTTGTGTATTAAGTCCTCTAACAAGGATTATCCTAAAAGGGAAAATATCCTAGCATATGTAAAGGAAAATCCCTTAACCGGGTAACACCTAACAGTGTTTTGTAAACCTTTAGGGCGTATTCTTGAAGAGTATAGATTTTATGGGTATCATTTTGTAACCACTTGGATTTGGTCTGCTCTAACCATAGACCCTATTTACCCTAAGTGTGATCATACCCCCAATTATGTTCAAACGACCCTATTACTACTTGACATAATTCTTTTGAAATCAATTTAATCTCCTAAAGTGATCAAATCACTAAATTAATCACTTTTAGCCAAAATCAAAATCAATCAAATACATGGCTAAAATGATTAATTTACTAGGAATTAAATAAAACCCTAAGTCAATTGCTCACTTGCAAACGAACCCATTCCCCTAGCCTAATTAATTTAATTAAATTGGCTATAGTCCTGTTGATTATTAAAAAGCAATTAAATGTTTAGATAATTAATATCCTATTTTTGAATGAATTAAATAAGTTTAATTCATTTCATTAATATTCTTATAAACCCCTAACCTAACCCACTTCAACCACTTTGACCTTGGGTTTGAACCTATCTCAACCCATTCACCCCATGCTAATTTAATCCTAATCCTAATTCTATCCTAACCCACCTCCTAATGTTGTCACATTCCAATAAGAAATGATTAAAGACTCAACCCACTTGAGAAAGTCAAGGAATGTCAAGATTCCTTCCCTCAAGTCTACTTTCTCAATCCACCCTCTTACACCCTTCCCATGCTTCTTTAAGGCTTTCACTAATGCCTGATTAATGAAGATTCCTTAAGCCCATGTCTCCACCATGCCTATTGAATGCCTTTGGAATTTATTTCTCTTACACACCATTAATGAGTTTTTCAACTCCATTAATACACCTTGTCCCTCCTCTCTCTCCTCAATCTTCTATAAATAGAAGGTGTTTTTGAGCACAAATAAGCCTTCATCTTAAATTAAAATTGCATTTTTATGCTATTAGAATAAACATAGATTCATATCACATTTCATATTTTATGCTTATGCATTGTTAGTTTCATGCTTTTTAGAGCTAGAATGCATGTCATTTAGGTATCTTTCTCATTTTAACTCAAATATTTCATGCTAGGATGTATATGTCACTAAAAGAGGCATAATCTGAGAGCTATTATGTTATTTTCATACTCTTCCTAGTTAGAAAGAAATAGGTCAATTTTGGTGGATTTATATGCTCATCTAACCCCTTTTTCGCTAATGCAATGATCTATTGAAGTGTTGTGTCACAAGTAATAGGTGCACAAATATACACACACATTTTTGGTGCTCACCGTGGGGCCTAATTTCCAACTTTGCCTCATTTTGAATATTTTTTCCACTAATTTGTATGCACAGGATTCTGTTACAGAATCATTTCTGGTCATTCTGACTCGCATTCGGGATACGCGCTCACACTGCAGAAAATGAGGCTCGCATCAGGGATTTCCCGGATCATTTTTGGTTTAGGGTCACATCTGGGGAGTATTTAGTCACATCTGGTGATAGAGGCTCACATCCTGTATATGGTATCACATACTATTATTTTAGGATCACATCTGGTGAAATTTTTTGTGAACTTCATTGCCTAACCATTAACATTTGCGTACTTGATTTCTTTGATCTTTTCACAGCTTAACTAGTGTTTGCAGGGTTTATATCAAAGGTTCTATTGGGAGTTGGATGAAACATACTAACATGGATTTTTAGGTTGCCCAACCCCCATCTTGGCCTCTATTGTTACATGCTTTTGACACTAATAACATTTTCCAATCTTCCACTAAACTGACTAAAGGACTATGCTCTTTTCCTTTTTAAGGAAAATTAGAAACTCACACCTCATATTATGGGTTGAAAGGAATTTGGAGATAACTGAACCAAGAAAACATAACTAAATTTCTTTTGGACAGTAAATGAACATCTCAAATCACTAAATTTGTGGACTAAATAAACAAATACATTGTCTAATTTTGGGAATCAGAAATTGAACAAGCTACTCACTTAAGATTGTGGATTAATTGAACAAGCAAAATTTTCTTTCAAGAATTATATTTTCTTTAATTAGGAACATCTTAAATCAAGCACAACATTTCTTGAGGAAATGAACTGCTTGCTTGATTCTATTTTGGGAGAAAATGACATGGATTAGGAGAGTATGCTCTTCTTCTTCGGAAGAATCAGAAATCTAGATGCCCTACACTCGCAAATCCTTTGTAAGCTTATTTAATAGTAGAGGGCCTGCCGGTTAAGGAAAAAATCTCTCAAGAATGACCCAAGTGAGGACAGGTTTTATGCCAACCCTTCTAACTCACTATAAATAGTTGCTTCCTTGTAGGCTAAAGCCTCAGAAGACAGAGCCAGTTTTGTTCATAGAATTTTGACATCATTCTTTGAACATGCTTGGGTATGTGTAGAGCGGAGCTGCTTGAATCTTTCTTGCAAGACTACATATACTTAGGTACTCATAGGGCTATATGCCTAAATTTTTCCTTGTACAATTCTATGGGGGACGGTTTCAAACGGATTGCCTAATAATAGACAATAATTTAACTGAAAAAATTCCTGATTCACCTCCAAAAGGGTGATAATCCTTGTGCAAGGCAAAAATTAATTGCCCCAAGACACTTGTCATATCATGCCTAAGTCAACAAGCAAGGATTTTCATCCTCCACCTAGAAAATAGGGATAAGATGTGTGTCTGTTTCACTCTCCTAACAATGTAAATGTATTTGACGTGCCTGAAAAGTCATTAAAAATATAACATCTTCAAACAAACAACAAATTTAAATCCTGGGTCCACACATGTGTTTTCATCTACTAACAAGTCTCAGAATGCAAACCTACAATCACATGAACTTCACGCACTTCTAGAATGAATTTTTCAAAACTGATCAAATCTGACAGAGACATTAGAAAATCACATCCTAGATTTCCTGAATCATATCCAGTATATAGGCTTGCATCTAGTATTTTGGCTCGCATCTAGTCAACACATTGTCACATCTAGTATTTAAGCTTGCATATAGGGTTGTTAGTAGCTCGCATCCTTTATTTCGAGGCTCGCATCTAGGAGCTCTCATCTTGGACAGTGGGAATTTGCAGAATAGATTCTCAGGAAAACTCAGTTGATTTGGATACCCTTTTATCTCTTTAGTCTATCCCTGTTGTCTTTTCTGGTCTCCTTGTCATTACATCAAAACACTTTTTCAAACATCTACCTTGCATAGCTTGTCTATTTCTTGCAATCTGTCTCAATACGTCTAGTCTATCTGCTTATTATAGACACTTGGTTCCTAGCTCACTATCAGGGCATTCTGACCCTCTAACACTGGAATCATTTATTTCCACCTAAGAAACTCAAATGATACTTTCACCTAGACACACTCACTTGAATGAATCAAGATACTACCTGATACTATTGGGAAACATTGATGAAAGTTGAGATACAACTTCATGGTTAATACAAGATGCAACAAGTACACATCTAAAGGATTGAAAGTGCCTCCTAAATCACCACACTTTCAAGGGGAAACATCTTGCAGTTCCCTACTTGATCTAGACTCTCCACAAATGGACAGATTCACTCGTGGATGGAGTGAGGCTTTTGAAGAATATGACAATAGAAAAAAGCCAAAAGCATGAATATCTTGATGAAAATGAAGAAACCACATTTGAACATCCTCTATTTGGATCCAATAGTGAGGGGGAAATTCCTAAAGATGAGTACGATAAACTTGAACAAAGTAGGAGGTTCCATAAGATATTGGAAAGGATAATTGACGAGGGTAAAGAGAAATACTTCATTCACCTAGCATCCACCAGTGTGAAATTACCCTAGGATTATGATGTGGAAAAACTCAAAGAAAAGGAGGTACCAACTCCTATATCCATTTTCACTAAACAACTCACCTTAATGCAAATGGAGCTCACAAATCTCAAACAAGAGAAAGATACACCCAAATCAAAGTACTCTATGGATACCATTTATCCATTTCCTTTTGACAAAAGTATCACTATTGTCCCATTTCCTCCTAATGTGGAAAGACCAAAATATGACAAATACATAGGAGAAATTGGCCCACATGATCACGTCAGAGAATTATGTGCTCTGAGCATCGAATACATGCATGAACCTACCTACCTCATGCAAATTATTCTAGGAAGCCTAGGTGGCAACGCCATGGAATGGTTTTCAAAACTTACACCCAAGGTCAAGAATTTTGAGGAGTTAATACAACAATTTATTCAAAATTACTCCTACAGTATCCAACATGATGTGACTATGATGAATCTTTGTAATACTAAACAAAAGAATGGTGAATCATTTACACACTTCCTCCAAAGATGGAGGAAAATCTTCACATGATATTCAAGGGCTATTCCTAAAATTGAGAAGATGGAAATCTTTATTAATAACCTAATCCCTAGATTGAACTATGCATTGCAAATATAAGACTCACCTAGCTTCGATGGGATGATTAAAACTAGCCTTCGTATCAAAGAAGTAATGGTAAAAAAAGGGGAAATCACTCTTCAAAATGAAAAATCTACCAATTCCAACTCCAATCCTAAATGGTGGAAGCAGAATAAAAATGTTGTCAATGATGGCGTAGTAGATGCATCCAATGTTGGCCCTAAACCTAAGGTTTTCAATCTAACCAACAGTATGCAAGCAAGCAAAGTTTCCAAGGTAACAACTCCATTACCCAAAGCAAACAATGATAATAAAAAAGGTCGGACATGGACTTCAAAACCTCAAATAACATTCACTCCTTTGGGAGAACCCCTTGAGACTGTTCTAAAAACACTATTGGATGAAAAAGTTCTCACAATCCTAGATTCCAAATCATGGGAACCAATGGTCAAACCCAGATGGTGGGATGATAACTCCTACTGTGTCTTTCACAAGAACAAAGGACACAAGACTAATAGTTGCCTTAAGCTTAAACATGTTATTGAAGACCTCATTGAAGGAGGTAATATCAAAGTGGATGGACACACTACCAATGAAGATCATACAACATTCAATAAACCATTTCCTAATTACGACAAAGGAGAAACATCCAAAGGGAAAGGTAATGAAGTAAACTACACCTATTCCAACAATGATAATGTGATCAATATGCTAGAAATTAAAACCAAATCAATTAATGTGGTCACATTCAAAGGTGTTTCATTCCACTCGAATAAAATAACATGGAGCCAAGCATAGGTCATGATTAAAGGACCCCCAAAACCACCATCAATGTCCAAAGTTCCTATTATTACTATTCCTAAACTAACAACAAAACATGTGGTTACTATTCCTGGAGCAAAGTATGACTTGGTAGACCAATTGCAATGAACCTCTGCCAAAATTTCCATCTTCAAGTTGCTCAAGATATCCACAGTACATAGGGAAATCCTAGAACAAGCCCTACATACTACAAACATCCTGAAGGATATTGATATCGACAAATTCCAAGCGATGGTCGATCACATCTCAGCGCCACATTACCTCTCCTTTTCTGAAGAGGATGATAAATCTTTGACACATCCACACAATCAACCCCTCCATATCAAAGTTCTCATTCATAAATCCCATGTTAGATGTGTCTTGATAGATGGAGGCGCATGATTAAATATTTGTACTCTTAATCTCATCAGAAAGTTGGGTCTTTCAGAACAAACAATTTATTCTAGAAGCAAGATAACCATCAAAGCTTATGATGAGGAAGAAAGATCCTCTAGGGGTCATATCATTCTTCCCATCAGAGTTGGACCAATTGAAAGAAATGTCACATGTCAAGTTCAAGATCTGTCGTTAGCCTACAACATCCTATTAGGGAGGCCAAGGATTCATGAAATGCAAGTTGTACCATCTACTTACCACCAATGCATCACGTTCCCACATAATGGGGTGGAGGTAACAATTCCAACCGATGCTAACTATACTTACAACAATATCAAGGCAGGTAGTATGATTCCCCACAACAAGGAGGCCATGGATGAGATTTCTCCCAAGAATACCAAGGACATGGTTATGAAAAGCTTTGGGAAAACCTTAAAACTTGAAGAAATAGGTATGGGAGAATACAAACTGGACATGACTCCCTCACTGATAGAATTACCAATATCACCATGATCCTATGGAAGATCCTCCTCATATTTCACACTTTCTGCATTAAAAGAACCAAAAATTCACAAGGCCATAGGCATGGTTAATGCCTCCACATCTTCTTTAGATAACACAAAAGAATAGGCAGTCCTAGACTGGCTTTACAAAGGAGAACCACCAGAAGTTGAGGTAAAACATGTAGAGATATCCCCAGAACAATATGGTAAAGGATATGATTTCCTTAAATCGATGGGATACAAAGGAAAGGGACTTCTAAATGACACAGGAAGAGGACTTATTAATCCTATACCCATGGAGTTCCAAAATACTAGAGACAAAATAGGACTTGGTTTTAATACTAAAACTGACAAACCTACTTCAAAAGATAGCCCAGCCTCAGACAAAGGGAGTGATGAAATAGATGAACTAGAGTAGTGGTCTTATGAAAGGTTATTACATGTTGTCACAGAGAATCCCAACTATCAAGGAGAGCACTATGTACCCAGATTTGAGGTACCACAAGATCTTCACACCCCTTTGTTAGCACAACCTCCCATTCAAGAGGTAGGAGACTCAACAACAGATGATTCAAAGATGCCCTTGATAGAAATAGCTATAGAAAGAACACCCAACAACAGGATTTACATCCTAACTAGGGGAAATTGGTCATGGTTTCACATATTCTTGATCTACCACACTTTGATCCATAGGTAGCTAACCGAGTACATCAAATAACCATTGTTGAATACTTAAACAAATCTGCTGATGAGGTCACTGATTCTCATGATTATGAATGAGATGAGCTATCTATCACCATAGAAGATATTGAAATAGAAACAATTCACATGTTTGCAACTCCCTTAGCTCCTAGTGAATAGTCTAACACTACTCCCAATGACACTAATAATCCTGAAGCAGAGGAAGAGTTCCTTCTTTCTGTCAGGGATGGAGAGACTGGTGCTTTCCTAAGTCTAGAGGAAGTTCTAAGGTGACAGACAAGAAATGTCATTTTACAAAGAGATGTTGATGAGAGCTCCACTAACAAGTCACTAGAGTTTGGTCCACATATAACCAACAATGACCCATTTTATGACAATCTAGCTCTTATTGATCTAAATATCAAAGAGATTAACTTAACAGAACATGTATTATCAGTTAATAGTCATGATTCTAACATAGTGTTGTCCTTCCCCAAGTCTGATTCCTTATCCTTGATAAATCCAGACCTTATTGATTGGACTAATACCGATCCTACTCCTATCCTTGACTTTCCCAATGACTATGCTTTGGCTTGCTATCTAAATGCTTGTGAACCTTATCCTTCTTCCACCAGTGCAAGGAGCGAGAACATGTCAAAGGAGGATATCAATTTTTTTATTCAATAATTGAAAAATAAAAAGAAGAACATATCTGATGGTGAAAACCATGTTGTGGCAGTATCAGATTCTAAATAAGTAAAAATAAAAGATGTATTCGATGGTGAAAACCTCATAGAGGTGCCAAAGGATGAGATTCTTTATATCCTCCCCGCACACTTTCAGGAGAGATCTTCAGTACTGATCGAACCAATAGAACCAATCAACTTAGGCACAACTGATTCTCCTCAAATTATTCACCTGGCACAATCTTTATCAGCAGAAGAAAAGGAACAATTCACTGAATTCCTAAAGGAAAAGAAAATCAACCTTTCATGGTCCTATATTGATATAACTAGACTCAATCCTAACTTAATCATGCATCATTTGTCTATAGCTCTTGGGATCAAACCCATTTAACAAAAAATCAAAAAAATGCATCCTCATGTTGCATTACTAGTGAAGGCGAAGCTAGAGAAGTTGTTAAAAGCAGGGTTTATCAGAGTCATTGCCTATGTAGGATGGATCTCCAATGTGGTCCTAGTATCTAAATCTGATAAATCTATCAGGATCTATACCAAATTTAGAGACTTAAACAAAGAATTTCCTAAGGATGACTTCCCCCTACCTAATATTGATATAATCATAGACCTCACGGTAGGCTACCAAATGTATTCATTAATGGATAGATTCTCAGGCTATAATCATATCAAAATTTCCCCTTAGGATCAAGAGAAGACTGCATTTACATGCGCATGGGGCACCTTTTTCTGGAATGCCATTCCATTTGGGTTAAAGAATGTCGAAGCCACATATAAAAGAGCAATGATCACTATATTCCATGATATGATGCATAAAAACATGGAGGATTATGTGGATGACACCTTAGCTAAATCTAGAGAAAGAAGCACTCATATTGATGATTTAAGAAAGATATTGGATCAAATGGAGCAATTTCAACTTAGGCTCAATCCTAAGAAATGTTCTTTCAAAGTCCAATTAGGGAAGCTCCTAGGATTTATTATTTCAGAAAAGGGAATTGAAGTAGATCCTAAAAAATTCAAAGCTATACTAGAGATGATTCCTCCCTGCAACATCAGTCAAATGAGGACACTACAAGGGAGGCTTCAATCAATCAGGAGATTCATGTCAGAACTGATAGAAAGAGCACAAACCTTTACAAAATTATGACATAAAGGGGTCACCTTCAAATGGGATGAACACTATGAAGGCAACTTTAGAGAACTAAAAGAGTACCTAGCTACTCCTCCTATTCTTATGGCGCCCATTCATGGAAAGCCATTACTCCTCTATATTTCAGCTACAACTACATCACTAGGAGTATTGCTCGCACAAGAGGATGAAACAAAGAAAGAATGAGCTATCTACTACATTAGTAGAACACTAGTCTCCTATGAGCTCAATTACAACATTATTGAAAAAGCATGCTTAGCAGTCGTCTTCACATCACAGAAATTGAGACACTACATGCTCTCTCGTACAATAAGGCTTATTGCTAAGATTGATCCTCTAAAGTACCTTTTAAGAAAACCTATATTAATAGGATGATTAGAAAAATGGGTCCTCATTCTAAGTGAATTTGATATTGAGTATGTGGATAGGAGAGCTATTAAGGGACAAGTCCTCGCTGAACAACTAGGTGATTCATCGCTTCAAGATAATGAGCCTTTGAAGATTGAACTACCTGATGAGACAATTATGCATCTAACTGAGCATCCATGGAAGATGTATTTTGATGGTTCTTTCACAAAACAAGGCTATAGAGTGTGTTTCCTATTCATAACTCCTCAAGGCTACAAGATACCAAAGTCCTACAAATTGATGTTTCCATGCACCAATAACATTTCTGAATATGAGGCATTGGTAAATGGTCTTAAGCTTGCCATAGAGTGGAAGATTGTATAGTTACACATGTATGGTGACTCCCTGCTCATCATTAATCAAATCAATGGAGATTATCAGATGAAGGATGAAAATTTGATGCCCTATAGACAACTAGTAGATGACTTAAAGAAGTATTTTGTCTTCATCACTTTCCAGAAGATACCTAGAACAAAGAATAAGGTTGCAGATGATATGGCCACATTGGCACCCATGTTACAATTAGAGGAGCATCAATTATACTATGACTTCTTGGTGGAAGAACTATCCTACCTTGCCTTTAATACCCCTGAGTACTAAGTAATCTGTGCCTCGGACACCCCAGATCAATCTTGCTATGCCAAGATCATTGCTTACCTAACTGACCAAACTGTTCCTAATTATCTATCCCACAATGATAAAAGAGCCTTAATTAGGACAACATCATGTTACGTCCTCATAACTAATAACTTATATTGATGAGGTCTCGATGGTACACTTCTTAGATGTTTAGAACTTGAAGAGTCTGATCTCGCATTAAAAGAAGTCCACAAGGGTATATGTGGATCACATTCAAACGAATTTTCATTGGCAAAGAGACTACTACGAGTAGGCTATTACTGGCCTACCATGGAAAAAGATACTATTTAATTTTCAAAGACATGTCATAATTGTTAGACACATGGAAATCTCATCCATGCTCTTGCCAGAGAACTTATACCTTTCATTACACATTGGCCATTTTAGCAATGGGCCTTTGACTTGGTTGGACAAATATATCCCAATTCTTCAAATGCACACAAGTTCATTATTATAGCCACTGAGTATTTTACGAAGTGGGTCGAGGTCGTGCCGCTAATCAAAGCCATTGGAAAACATGTGGCTATGTTCATTCTAAACTACATTATCTGTAGATATGGGATACCCTCTTCAATTGTAACAAACAATGGGGGCCAATTTAAAAATCAAGACATTGATGACCTTTGTGAATAGTTCCACATAACTGAACACTGCTCCTCAATCTATTACCCTCAAGGTAATGGATAGGTTGAGGCATCTAATAAGAATATTCTCAAAATCCTACATCAAACTGTAAGTAAGTTTGGTAGAGACTGTCATTTACAACTGAATCCGGCATTATGGGCCTACAGAACAAGCATCAGAACACCAATAGGAGCCACACCATTTGCATTGGTTTATGGCACTAAAGTAGTACTACCTATTGAGGTTGAAATCCCATATTTGTAGATATCTTTACAAGGTCTTGTAATTGATGAGTAGTACCGCATAGATAGGGTGAATTCTCTAGACCTTGATGAGCGCAGACAATAGGCGTTCGATCATCTAAAGGTGTACCAATCACGTATGTCCAAGGGGTACAACAAGAAGGTCAAACCACAAAAATTTGAAGTGGGGGATCTCGTCCTAAAGGAGAATCCTAAAAACTAGCCTAATAGAGAGCAGAAAGGAAAATTTGAACCTAATTGGTTTGGACCTTATGTTATCACTGCTACTTTTAGGACTGGAGCTTATCAACTGGCTACACATGAGGGAGACATTCTTCCAGATCCTATCAATACTCTATATTTGAAGCGGTTCTATGCTTGATGTTCAACTAGCAGAGCCTGTACAGTGAAATAGTTCTTAGAAAATACCAAAAACATTCATAAAATTGATCCTAAAGAAATCCAAAAAATAGTGGAAAAATTCTTGAAGAAAAGGGTATCCTTGGTGAAAACCTGGCAAACAGGCACCTTGATACTACAAAAACATTCAAAAAAAATAAAATCAAAAACATATATTTTGCATATTCATATAGTCTCATTTGAAATATATTTATATTAGTGATAAATCCATAAAACAACATAAATGATGTCATCATCTAAAAATCTAACTCATCATATGACCAAGATCTAATCACATGTGCAAATACATCTATCAAAGCAAAAATACATCATGAAACATATCAAAATCAGAGAACAACTGCATCAGATATATATCTCCAACATGGTACAAATCAAAAGTCTACATAAAGAGTATCAGAGGATCAGAAAGAATCAGATATATGTGTGTGTGTGTGTGTGTGTGTGTGTCAGATACAAAAGAAAGATCTTAGTAGGATCCAGATATACAATATACATGTGTGACAAAATACAAAATCATCTCTAGCTACCCCCCTCTTCCTAATCTGGAGGAGGAGGAGGAGGTTGTATGAATGGTGGAGGAGGAGGCATCGCTCCCTCTGATAGCTGATCCAACAATGAAAATGATGCTACTCTCTGCCCCTCTGGCACCACTACATGATAAAGAGCATAATATTAAGTCACTCTCTGACCCTAATGAATAGCAGTATGAGCCTGAATATCTCTCTATGTCCTGAGCCTCTCCAGCTATGTATCTTGCTCTGCTCTCAGTCTCTCCAACTATGTATCCTGATCAGCAAGCAAAGCATCTGCTACTATAATCCTGGCCTCTACTATTGTAGCTCTTGCCTCTAAAGCTATAATCTGAGCCCTCATATGCTCTCTCTCCTGCTCACATTCAGATAGGCGAACCCCATCTCTGCTAGATCCCCTACTTGAATCCTGTCCTGAAGGCCTATCCTAAGATCTATCATGTGATCTCTCAGGCTATCTCTGCTGCCTCTGTTGCTCTCCTATAAGTAATGGACTAGGATCTTTCTGAGGAGCAAAAAATCTGAATCAGGTGCACCAATCCTGTCCACTCCCACTGGCAATCTCTATGTGGCCACCCACAACACCACCACCCCTATCATCTCCACCATTGTACCCCTCATCTAGAGAAGGATGTCTCCCATATCGACCTCCATCTCAGCCTCCATCTCTCCCTCCATGCCTACCGGAACCCCTATCTCTTTGGGATCCTCCTCTTGCTCTAGAGGGATGGTCATCAGGATCATAATCTAGTGGCTCCTCTATGCAAGGAATAATCTCCTCTGACACTGTGAATCGAGGGAACGGATGCTGAAGCATCTCTATGGTATAGCCATCTAAACATCCTGCATCTGCAACATCCAGGTGGAGATCCTGTATGCTCCAACCATGTCACGAATATCCTGATGGGCAGTCTCATAAATCAATTGGGTACCCCAAAACGGTGCCTCATCATGGATCCTCGCATAAACAGTAATGTCCTATGTCCTGCCCTGATGATGGCTGTACTGTCTCAGAACTCGGGTATGCACAAACCTCTCTACTACATATATGGTCCTCCCAATGAGATACCTGCTCTAAAATAAATATGGAACTTGCTTGGCATCTGAGGTCCACTCCTCACAGTCTAAATATGGTCGCCAGGCGACCTCAGTCATATCATCAAAGAGCCATTGCTAGTACTCTACCTTTCCCAGATGGGGCTGTTGAATAAGACCTACATACATATATACATAGGTCAACTTTGGTGCTCACTGCCTATCAACTATTGGCCATGTAATAGGGATGTGTTCCTAGGCCCAGATATGCAGAATCAATATACCTATGGTCATGCTCTGAGTATAATGATATACAATCTCTTGCAACTCTTGGCACATATGGGCTAAGATGGAACTACCCCATGCAAATCTTTGTCTCCAGGTGACCATCTGCTCTAGCATATCTACCCATCCGAGCATAAAACCATGCTAACCTCTGTCTGGCATCAGGATGCCACCTATCAAACCTGCTAAGTACACAAATAATTGATCATAATGATTGACCATATAATCCCACGAGAGGTATCTGCGATCAATGGTGTCATCCTAAAAATATCAATGAGCTGCTCCAATTTCCATGACAAACATCGTCTTGAAGCACACCTCATGACCAATAATAATAATAAAAAGCAGTATCTTCCATACATCTTTGGGAGTAACTATAATCTCCCCGGTCGGCAGATGGAAGGTGTTGTGCTCTGAGTGTCATCTCTCGGCAAGCGCAGTCAATAACCCTCGGTTTACCCCTATCTCAGGTAAACCTATCAAAGAACGTAATCCACACTGAATCATTGTAGTCTGATCGCAAGTACACACTCTAGATATGTGCCTCTAAATATAACTACCTTGAAATATGCCTATTTTTGACACATACAAAAATAAAATCAGTATTCTATCTACAACAAAGGTGCATACTCCTGATCAGCTAAGTAATTCAAGGTCCAAGACAAGTAAACAAATCAAAAAGGCTAAGTTCCTAAGTCTACAAATGAGATGCGATCCTGAATAGCCAGAGTGTGATCTTTTTTACGGGATGCGATCCTAGAAATACAGGATGCGACAGAGAATACTAGGTGTGATCCCTGATATATAGGATGTGATCCTAAAAGCATGGTATGATCTTGAAAGGACGGGGTATGATACAAAACAAATATTCAACTAAAACAAGGCAAAAACATGCAAACGGGATGCGATCCAGGACATAGTAGATGCGATGCAAAAATCTAGGAAAACCAGATACGATCCAAGAAATACCAGATGCGACACGGGTTTGACGGGGTGTGATCTGGAATCCCAGATGTGACCCAAAATTCAATGGGCTATAAAAGCAGTAAAAAGGCGTAAAAATCAAATTTGCAAAATTAATGAGGTAGTTTTATGAGCACTTAGCGGAGGTGGGTAGTTGGTCGGGCGCTGGTGTCGATGGCTCATCTCAAAATGATGCTTCCTAATAGGGACCACCATCTTCTCTGCAGAGCTCTCAAATTTACTATGGATAAAATTGAAAATGAATAGTAAAATGGTAATTTTTTAGGCTTATATTGGTCTTTTGAGCTATTTAGGAGTTCTAAAACTCCTCCCAGACAACTAAAACTATATTTTTGTTCTCTTTTTAATCAATCGGGAACCAAATCGAAGGTGCCTAGGGTCTTTTGTGCAACATAGTACCATTTTTTGCGACAGCTCTAAAAAATGCAGATTTGCTCCATTTGTTCCAAAACTCGTCCAAATTGCACATTTTATTATAAATTTTGGTCCGACATCATTTTATCAGTCCCACCACTCACATTTTCACATGATTAACTTGGTATACCATGTGTTTATTCTTAAAACACACTCTCTTCTTCACTTCTTCTACTCTGTTATTTCTTTCCCTAACCGCTTCCTACAGGTGATACGTTCTTTCAACTGAGGGATTTTATTCTTTTTCTTTGATTTCATTCCCGAGGGGGCATGATCATACTATCATCAACCAAATTTTTGCTCAAAATAACATTAAAATGACTTCATTATCAAACAACTAGGGGCATGACAGTTTCCTTGACTAAGTCAGAACTGTTGGATAGAAATCTTTGGTTCTCATAAGCTGGATATCTTGTGTTTCCTCATTTTAAAATATTCTTATTAAAGCTCTTGGCAGCTTTCTTACTGACTTTTGGATGACAACCAAGTTTGAAATTAGTATTTTTATCCAAAATCCGATCATCCAACAAAATAGGCACCAAAAGAGAAATTTGCATGTTCATGTTACCCAGTTAAAACTATCTTACAGTTTTTGATGATTTGCATTCACTTACTACATTTATTACCAGATTTGCATTTTATGTA
>MU226120.1:179213-189797 GCA_018584345.1 Thuja plicata
TGAAACAAAAAAGGTAATTAAGTCCAATTTAAGTATATTTTTTGAAATGTATTATGAACATTTCAATGTAGTCTATATTGATGAATGCACTTGACTTGTTTATTGTATACATGTAGAATCAATTGGGCTTCACTGAACTATTGACTACACCAGACACTACCGATGTTCAGGAGAGGGAGGAGGTAACATGTTTTCATATTTTCTTTCAATCACATTCTTGTTTGTTCAAAATATTTTAGAAATCATGTTCCTCTATTAATATGTCATTTGCTATGACTTTTCATAAAGGAATTGGTCATAGCTTCCTCAAATGAGGTGCATCCTCATATGAGTATAGTAGAGCCATCTGAGATTATGGTATGTATTCATTCTATATAAATGTTAAATATTTTTGTTTAGATACGAGTACATGCATTTATAGTTTTATAATTTGATTGTCAACAACTTTGGGTTATTAACTTGCACGTGAATTCTCATTTACCTATTACAGCTCCCTTCTCCACTTCCTAGGTACCCCTTGCCTAGAATAGGAGATCCAACTGAGGGTTCAGTATGCATTGGAATTATCTAGTGTATACATTTTTTGTATTATCTAGTATTTCTCGACTATAACATAATTTCTATTTTTCCATACATGAAAAGGTCCGAACTGATTCATCAATGTTTTTGGCTCCCTCCAACACAGAAGTTCCAACTCATGTTGTGGTATGCATTTTCTTTTTTAGTCCATGCATTTTTTTATTTTTTAGTATTTCTTGTTTATAACATGTATTTGGTATAATTTATTTTTCCTGTTATAGGACCCTTCAGGATTGCTTGTCCTTCCTCTACCTCTCCATTTTTAAAGAGTCCCTATCACCCACAATGGAGCTCATTTCATTTATCATTCATCCCAAGCATAGGAGAAAGAGATTAGGTAATCAATAATTCAACTATCAACAAATTACAACCCAATATTTATTTATTTTGATATTAGGTTGAGATAAGATATATGGCTTAGCATTTGAATTGTTCTTGTGCAGAGACTTAGTGACCCAAGTGTTGCTATGAAGAAGCTCAATTTTGATGGTCCACCACAGTCATAGATATATCGAGACATTGTATAGATCTAGTTGTGGTCATTGAATGAAAAAATTGTGTGTGTGTGTGTGTGTGTGTGTGAGACATTTGTACATTGTATATATCGACTTGGACATAGTTGATGTCACTTTTTGTAACTCTATTATGGATTTGGCATGTACACCATGTATTGATATGTACGCTATTATTGTTCATTTTTTTTATATATGAAACTTCAAATTTGATCCTTGAATTTGTTGGTTGGATGTTTATACTTCAAGTGTATTCTTGTTTCACATGACTTGCGTATATGCATGTGTGTTTCTATAAATTAATGTACTTGTGTGTGTACTTCATGTATATTTATGTATATGATTCATAACCTAAATTCATGTGTATGACCTATTTGAATGACTTAAGTGAATTCATGTCTATGCTTCATAATGTATGTACTACATGTTTGCTTCAGGACATAAGCAATTTTATGTGTACACTTTTTGTGCTGCATATGTTCACATATATACTTTATGATTTAAGTGAATTAATTCTTGATGTGCTACATTTAGGTGTATCTTTCATGCTCTATATGTATACACTTCATGACTTAAGTGAATTTATGTTTGTTGTTGTAAGTTTTTTCTGACTAAAATACAAATTATGAGAGTTTGGTTTTTGTTCTTTAACAACAGATGTAGGGATGTTTTATGCAATTTTGAGCCCCTTGAGTAACTTCAAACATATAATGTTCCTTGGATACACTTGGGAAGCTATAGGGGTCTTTGGTTCAGGGCACCCAAGCAAAACTAGTCATGGATAGGAGTCTTCATGGGTTCATCTTCACATAATTGTAATCATGGTTAGATCCTAGAGATCAACCATTCATTTTGATTAGATTGGTCTCCTTATAAAGTCAATCCATCTAAGGTGTCTTTATAAACCTAGGGTCGGTTAGACTCATGACCTATGATAGGATAAGTAGGTTTGATGTTTTTGGTCTAATAAAGGTCCTACTATAGGATCTAAGGGTCTTTTGAGTCCTTTCAATAGGTTTAGAGGTCCTAATAGCAACATTTTGCAACATTGTCAAAATTTGCACAAATATTGTTGAGAAATTTTCATTATTGTTGTTTTAGGTTGGTTAGGGGGTTAAAAAACTTTAACCAACCATTTGGTAGTTATAGCCATTAGTATTGATTCATTTCAAATACTTCGCATCAAGTTCATCAAGTCCTTCAACAAAAATCATACTTTGTGTTACTGTTCCATTGGAGAGACCTAATAGCCCTTGTATGTCAAAAGTTGAATTTGGAGTTGTAGGTGTATTTCAACCAAAAAAAAGATTTTTCCTTCCTTAAAACATATAATCTAAGGTTTTCAGACCCTAGGATCAAGGAGATCAAAGGGAGGAATAATAATTTCCATATATATCCTTTTTGAGGGAAAGTGTCATGAACGATATAAATGAATATAGTGAAGCATACACATACCACACAAATCTTGAATTCACTTAATAGACATGAAGCATACACACAGAACATAAATCATGAATTAATTAATTGAATTTATGTCTATTCCATTGGAATGTAGATGTCATCGGGTACAATGTGTTAAACTTATACCCATCAAAAGTTATGGGGAATCAAGCATCTAGTTTATGCTTCTCTACCAGTCACATACCACTAAAAATTTGAGAGCATCAAGAACCATTCATCATGGACCAAATAATTAGCTCCATTGGATCTATTTGGCTAGGTAAACACTATGGGAGACCTTTCTACCCTTGCGTAGCATCAAGAACATTCCAACGCATATCAGACTGAAGTGTTCCCAAGGTGCACTAAGCCAAATTGGGCAGCAATTTTTTGAGATCCATATCTTGGACCTCTTGAGAGATATCAAATATTTGTGAAGTGAAAAAGGACCATATTGGGAAGACCTACAAGCATATATCTCATTTCTGGGAGATTCCACTTGGATTCCATTTGGTGACTTGATCGCGGTTGGTGCAAAAGGTTGCATTATTTCTGAGTTGAAAGTTTCTCAATGGTGCATCTTTCAAACCGTTCGTCGTGGGACCAACCCATCAGCTTCATTAGCTCTAGTTGGCCAGATAAACACTAGGGAGACCTTTTTCTCTTGTGAAGCATCAAGAACATTCTGACACAAGTCAGACCCAAGTGTTCCCAAGGTGCACTAAGCCGAATTGGGCAGCAATTTTTAGAGAGCCATATATCAAACCTCGTGAGAGATATCAAAGATCTGTGAAGTGAAAAAGGACCATCTTGGAAAGGACTAAAATCATGTAGCTCTTTTCTAGGAGATTCCACTTGGATTCCATTTGGTGACCCAATCTCGGTTGGTGCAAAAAGTTGCATTGTTGCTAAGTTGAAAGTTGCTCAATGGTGCATATTTCAAACTGTTCATCGTAGGACCAAATCATCAGCTCTATCAACTCTAGTTGGCCAGGTAAACACTAGGGGAAACCTTTTTTCTCTTGTGAAGCATCAAGAACATTCTGGCACAAGTCAGACCCAAGTGTTCCCAAGGTGCACTAAGCCAAATTGGGTAGAAATTTTTGGAGAGCCATACCTTGGACCTCGTGAGAGATATCAAAGATCCATGAAGTGAACAAGGACCATCTTGGGAAGGCCTACAAGAAATTGGATCAGTTCTGGGAGATTTTTCTCAGATTCAATTTGGCGACCCAATCTTGGTTGGTGCAAAAAGTTGCATTGTTGCTTAGTTGAAAGTTTCTCAATGGTGCATCTTTCAAACCATTCATCATAGGACCAAACCATCAGCTCCATTTGATCGATTAAATGCTAGGGGAGACCTTTTTTCTCTTGCAAAGCATTAAGAATATTCCAGCGTAAGTCAGAACAAAGTGTTCCCAAGGTGCACAAATCCAAATTGGGCAGAAATTTTTGGAGAGCCATATCTCAGACCTCGTGAGAGATATCAAAGATCCTTGAAGTGGAAAAGGATCATCTTGGAAATGCCTACAATCATGTACCTTATTTATTGGATATTCCACTCAGATTCCATTTTGCAACCCAATCTCGGTTGGTGCAAAAAGTTGCATTGTTGCTCAGTTGAAAGTTGCTCAATGGTCCATCTTTCAAAATGTTCATCATGGAACCAAACCATCATCTCTATCAGTTCCAGTTGGTCAGGTAAATGCTAGGGGAGATATTTTTTTGTCTTGTGAAGCATCAAGAATGTTCCGATGCAAGTTGGACCAAAGTGTTCCCAAGGTGCACTAAGCTAAATTGGGCAACAATTTTTGGAGACCCATATCTCGGACCTTAGAATCACTCACAAGTTCTCTTCATAGCTCATAGAATGCATTGTGACAAATGAACTAACTCTTACTCAAATTTTCAACCATCTCTTGTATCTTATCCTTAGAAATATTCAACTACTCCTTGAGTTTCTCAATCATATCTTCAGCCTCTGCAAGTTTCCTTCTATAAAACTCCATGTATTCCTTAAGGATCTCTCCCAAGCTGTTAGGCTTCTTCAACAAAACTAGGCTCTGATACCAATTATTAGTATATAGAGGCACTGGGGGGAGGGGGTGAATAAGATTAAACAAGTAATGAACCAATTCAACCAATAATCAAATAATGCTTTTAAATAAATTTCATGCAATTAAACATGTAAGTGCAACGATGCAATAGAAGTAAAACAATTAAAAAGTCCACAAAGAATAGCATATAAAACCATAATTTTAATTGTAGATTATGCTTATTACTTTGGTTCAACAAAATATTTTCAAGGTAGTTGCTTTGGAAAAGATTAGGTTTATTACACGACAACACATGACAAAGATATAAGATTGAAAAGAACATACATACAACGCATGAAAAATATATAGTATGAACATACATCCATAATAACATAAATAAATAATATGAAAATGAACATATATACATAAATAATACACATGAACCATTATTATAATTTAGAGAAACATAAGATATCTACTGCACGAGCCATTGTTATAATTGTAATGAATCATAATTCACTAATATGCTCTTAGTTAAATGGTACATAATAAACTATACAAAACGTGGCCCCTCAGTATATACAAATAAATCCATGGCCACTTTTATATATAATTTGATATTATTTCAATATACAAAATGTGGTCTCCAAATATGCATGTAGACCACTTCATAGTCATTTATATTTACAAAAAAAGTGAATTTAGATTGTTTCACAAAATTTATATACAAAATTGTCAAAATAATTCTACCATTTTGTAGAATGATTCTTCATGATGGCCTAAAACTAATTGAGTGAACCTTCTGGATTAGCGCTAACCCTTATTGTGCCAATTATTGCCTCGTGTTCAGATTCATGAAGTTTCCATAAATTTTTCTTACGAGGTCTATGAGTATACTTTATCAATTCAATATTTGTTGTAACAAGAAGGTTTGAGTAATGAAAAATATTTCTATGTGTCTCATTATATTTTGATAGTGTACCTTCTAAGACATGTCCTTGTCACAAAAATGGATCCTATTGATTACTCAATAGCCTCTCCATCAATGACTGTAGTTGTCAATTTATTTTTTCCCTTAATACAACAACACAAAAAGTAATCAGTCCCTTCCTCATTGTTCTCATCTGCAATAACTGCTTATAAATGACCCTGCAATTTATAGATGGATAAGTTAACACCCTAAACACTTAACTACCTAATAAAATGAGTTCAAGTAGGTTTAAAATGAGTTCAAGTAGGTTCAACAAAGTTCATCTCAAAATGAATAATAAATTGAGAAATTACCTGTTCAACTAGGTTGGATATGTGATCAAAATCTGCTGATGCTTCAAACTGACTCAATTGTACTACTCTAGGAAGTTGATGTGTATCAATTGGTTGCAAAGGTGTTTAAGACCATTCATTAACCCACTCTTTTGATTCACATTCCTCCCACACAACATTCATACAAGACAAGCAAAAACATGTCATTAATATAGTATAAATACCTAGTGATGCTACATTTGAACTTCTAAATGAGTGCATGTCACTTGATCCTATAAGTGTACAAAAATCTAGATAGCTTTCAATTTTAGACTCACCTATCAACCAAAAAAATCCATTAGCCATAGACTTACCTTTATTACCTATTCCCATCATAGAGTTGCACCATCTCACAATTATTTCTATATTTATTAACTCTGCACCAACTTTGTACTTCAATTCCTCTCTGGAAAGAGATCTTTTTATACACACACTCGCAGCATCATGCTCGCCTTTTCCATGCCCCACCTCAATGAAATTCCAAAAATATTAAACGTCACTTGTCACATGCATCCTACTCAACCAATAGAACATCCTTGTATTCTTAAATTGTGAGGTGCAATTGTCTGACCATATTATGTGTTGGTTGTACTCAATACCTCTTTCCCTTAAATTCTCATAGAAAAATTTGAAGCAACCTTGCACAAACTCTGATGAATGTGTGTGATCATCACTGATGTAGAAGTGATACTCTCTTAAAACCTTTCTATTTGCATTTGTGTTCATGTGCATGCAAGAATGCTATATGTACAAAGATCATCACTTGTATACAATGGTAATACAGTGCTTGCACTTCATTCTGAGGTTTAAGTGTATAATTCTCAGAAAAATCAACAATGGAGACAATAGTACCAAGGGGAAAAGTGTCATTACATATCTTGAATTTCTCATCCAACCACCTAGCTCTATGTGAATGATGTATGTACTCATAAACTAGATTATATTGAAAAATCTTCATGAAATCAGCTACGCATATATTATTTTTCACTAACTCACACCTCTTAAGTTCCTTTCCATCTTTTATACCATAATTTACTGTTGTAATCACCTGGATTTGGTCTGCTCTGACTATAGACCCTATTTTCCCTAAGTGTGATCATACCCCCAATTATGTTCAGACAACTATTCAATCGGCTGACATAATTCATTCAAATCAAATTTAATCTCCTAAGTGATCTAATCACTAAATTTTATTAATCACCAAAGCCAATCAAATCAAATCAATTTAAATCAAATCATACTTGGCTAAGGTAATTAATTTAAGAGGAATTAAATAAATCCCTATTATATCAAATCACTTGCAAAAAGTCTACCTTCTAGCCTAAATTAATCTAATTAATTGGCTATAGTCCTAATTAATTATCTAAAGCAATAAAAAGCCTAAATAATTAATATTCCTATTTTTGAATGAATATATTTAATATAATTTATTTCATTAATATTCCCCTAAACCCCTAACCTAACCTACTTCAACCACCTTGACCCTGGGTTCAAACCCATCCCAACCTATTCCCACATGCTAAATCTAATCCTAATCCTAATCCCACTCTAACCCACCTCCTAATGATATCACATTCCTAAAAATGTGATTAGGAACTCAACCCACTTGAGAAAGTCCACTTTCTCAAGCTTGACTCTAAACCCTCCCCATGCCTCTTAAATGCTTGTATTTAATGCATATGACCTCTCCATGCCTCTTAAATGCTTGCATTTAATGCATATTCCTCAAGCCTTTTCTTCTTTAATGCCTTTGGCATTTATTCCTCTTACAACTCATTAATGAGTTTTGCAACTCCATTAATGACCCTTGTCCCCCCTCTCTCTCCTCATTTCTTCTATAAATAGAAGGAGTTTTTGAGCACAAATAAGCCTACATTTTAGATTGAAAATGCATTGTTATGTTGTTAGGATTTATATAGATTCATGTAACATTTAGTTTCCATGTTTATGCATTGTTATTATCTTCATTTCTAGAACTAGAATGCATGTTATTTAGATATCTTTCTTGTTTTTTATAGAATCTTTCATGCTAGGTTGTATATGTCACTGGAAAAGGCATAATCTGAGGGCTATTATGTTGTTTTTCACACACCTCCTAGTTAGAAAGGAATAGATCGATTTTAGTGGATTTCCATGCTTTACTAACCCCATTTTCACTAATGCAATGATGTATTGAAGTGTTGTATTGGAGGTAACAAGTGCACTATTTCACACACACATTTTTGGTGCCCATCATGGGGCCTGATTCTAGATTTTGCATCATTTTAACTCCATTTTCACCAATTTATCTTCCCATTTTTCAGGTCTAGAGTCATTTCTGGTAGCAAAAACTTGCATCTGGGATACGCCCTCACACCACAGAAAATGAGGCTTACATCCAGGATTTCCTGGGTCATTTTCAGTATAGGCTCACATCTGGTGAACATTCTATCACATCTGGTAGCAGATGATCATATCTGGTAAACTGCATTATATACTGTATTTCTAGGATCGCATCTGGTTAAGAGTTTTGCGTACTTCATTGCCTAACCTCTAACACTTTAACCAGTTTGGTTTTTGATCTTTTGGACAACTTAATTAGTGTTTGTAGGTTGTCATCAGGGCTAAAAAAATGGGGAAAAAGAATACTAACATGTTGTTTTCCAGATTACCCTCCCCTTATCTAGACCTCTATTTTCGTTATATCTTTCAAACTAAACACACTTTCTTCTCATTTGTTAAATCAATTAGAGAATTATGCTCTTTTCCTTTAGAGGAAAATCATAAAATCAAACATTGAATTAGAATTTGAAAGGAATTTGGGGTAAATGGACAAAGAAAAATCATTGTATAATTCATTTTTTTTGAATCAGTAAATGAAAAACACAAGTCACCTAAATTTTGTAGGATAAATGAACTTCATCGTCTAAATTTGGGATCTAAAATTAAATAAGCAAATCACTTAATATTGAGGATAATTGGACAACAAAAATTTGGTTTCACGCATCCTATTTTCATTAACTTAGGAATATTTAAATCAGGCTCAACATAGATTGAGGGAACAAACTTTGATTTGCGTGTTTTGGGAGAAAATGACATGGATTAGGAGAGTATGCTCTTCTTCTTTTTATAAATCAGAAATCTAGATATCCTACGCTCACCAATCCTTTGTATGCTTATTTAATAGTAGAGGGCCTACCGGTTGAGGAAAAAATCTTTCGGGAATGACCCAAGTGAGGACAGGTTTGATGCCAACCCTTCCAACTCACTATAAATAATTGCTTCCTTGTAGGCCAAAGCCTCAAAATACGGAGCCGATTTTGTTCTCAGAATTTTGACATCATTCCATGAACATGCTTGGGTATGTGTAGAGAGGAGCTGCTTTAATCTTGCTAGTGAGACTACATGTATTTGAGTACTCATAGGGCTATACACCTCAATTTTTCCTTTTTAAATTCTATGGGAGATAGTTTCAAACGGATTGCCCCATCATAAATAATGAACTTTGTAGACAAACTACCTGATTCATCCCTGAAAGGGTGATAATCCTTGTGCAAGGCAAAAATTAATCGCCCCAAGACACTCATCATATCATGCCCTCACTTGTGTTTGGATTCGGCTAAGACAACATCATTATTGGAGTCATTGCGTGCTTGGTGATTGCTATATTCTGATTAGTATTTGAGTGTGTACCTAAGTCAACAAGCAAGGATTTTCATCCTCTACCTAGGAAATAGGGCATAAGGATATGTTTGTTCCCTTAACAATGCAAATTTTCTTGATGTGTCTGAAAGATCGCTAACAAGATAAAATCCTTCAAAACAAGCAAAAAAATTCAATCCTTGGTCTACACGTGTTTTTTACTCACCAACGGGTCTCAGAACGCAATCTGCAATCAAACAAACTTCACACACTTTCAAGATAATTTTTTCAAAATTAACAAAATCTGATAGAGACATCAAAAACTTGCATCCCAGATTTCTTGGCTCCTATTTGGTATCCTGTTGGAGATTTGATTCTGAGCAGTTGATTGATTGTATGTTTATCATTGATGACAAAATATAATACACAATAGTAATTCTGTATGTACTTATCAGAATGATGATATGAAGACTTGCATGGATAGATAAATGTTTTTGACATGTTTATTATGTTATGTTCATACACGCAGATCTAGATATGATGTTTCAATAAAGTTATGTAATTCTGTTATTGGCAGTTACAGTTTTAGAAGTGTAACTGTTTAGGGCCGACATATATCACGTGTTTCTTGAGTTGCGCCTATCTTCTATATATGCGTGTGTATATTCATGATTAGTTATGAGTTGATGATATTAATCTAAAGGCACCAAACATGTCTCAAGAAGATTGTAAAATTAGAGTTAAATTGGTGAGGCCGACTTAGTGAAGCGTCACGTCTATTCAATTTATACTTGCACAGTTGTAATAATGCTTGAGTGCTTTGTAGAGCTGACAAGGATGTTATGAAGAGTTGTCTTACAGGTCCCATGATCTCATACTTTGAGGAAGATACTTATAGCAAGTCAAAGGTGACATGCTAAGTGTGAATGATACGAAAAGAGAAGAAATATGTACAGAGCAGATTATTAGAGTTGGTTCATTCATCAAGAGTCTATGTGAAGAAGAAGTGAAAGATTGCAATACACTGGAACTGATCAAGACAACAGGTCTACTCTATAGTTCATCATCAGATATAGTGCATATCTATTATATAG